>APFE030376240.1:15034-51785 GCA_000404065.3 Pinus taeda | reverse complement strand
CACTCAAGGAATTTGTTGCCGGGTTTGAAGAATGTTGATTTGGACTTCTGTGAAAATTGCATTTATGGAAAAAAGAAGAGAGTCAGATTTCTTAGAGTTGGGAAAGAAAAGAAGAGCAAAAAATTAGAGCTTGTGCATACAGATGTATGGGGACCTGCTCAGGTATCATCTCTCAGTGGCTCTCGTTATTATGTTCCTTTTATTGATGATGCAACTAGAAAAATGGATTTATTTTATTAAGAATAAATCTGATGTATTTGATACTTTTAAGAAATGGAAAGCTTTGGTTGAGATTGAGACAGGAAAGAAATTGAAGTGTCTTAGATCAGACAATGGAGGTGAATATTGCAGCAAAGAGTTTGATATGTATTGTTCAGAGCATGGAATTCGTAGAGAGAAGACAGTTCCAAGAACACCACAAGAAATGGTGTGACAGAAGGAGTGTGCAAGGTGCATGAGGTTTCATGCAGGATTACCTTTACAGTTTTAGGCAGATGTTGTAGATACTGTTGTTTAACTAATAAACAAAGGGCCTTCAAGTTCCTTCGATGGTGGTGTTCCAGAGGAAGCATGGATAGGTAAAAAGGTAAATTACTCTTTTTTAAAGCCTTTTGGTTGTGAGGCCTTTGTCCATATTGATAAAGAAAATAGAACAAAGCTTGAGGCAAATTCAAAGAAATGTACCTTTATTGGATATGGTGTTAATGATTTTGGTTATCGCTTATATGATTACGAAAACGAAAAAATAATTAGGAGAAAAGATGTAATATTCAATGAAAATATCTTGTATAAGAATCAGTTGCAGGAAAAGAAAGAGAAAAAAGAAAACAAGGAATGCACAGTTCTTGATGAAATCACTAAAAAAGTAAAGGTGCCTGAAAATAATAATAATCAACAACCACAACAACAACAACAACCACCACAATAGCAAAAGGCACCCCAAACATATTAAAGTGGTGTTATAAGATCTACTAGGATAAGTAGACCCCCTGAACGATACTCTCCTTCATTATATTATTTACTGTTGACTAATTCTGGTGAACCCGAATGTTATGAAGAAGCAATGCAAGTTGAAAGCAGGAAGAAGTGGGAGGTAGCCATGGAAGAAGAGATGGACTCCTTAATGCATAACCAAACTTGGGACTTAGTCAAGTTGCCTATAGGAAAAACTACATTGAAGAATAAATGGGTTTACAGGCTGAAGGAAGAAGATGAAGGAAAACAGAGGTACAAAGCTAGACTTGTGGCGAAGGGGTTTGCACAGAAGAAAGGTATTTATTTTGATGAAATATTTTCTCCTATTGTTAAAATGACTTCAATCAGAACTATTTTAAGTCTAGTATTAGTTGAAGATTTGCATCTTGAGCAGTTATATGTAAAGACAACCTTTCTCCATGGGGATTTGGAGGAAGAGATATATATGCAGCAACCACAAGGATATGAGGTAAAAGGGAAGGAGAAATTAATGTGTAGGTTGAAGACGAGTTTGTATGGCTTAAAATAGGCTCCAAGGTAGTGGTATCTAAAATTTGACAGGTTTATGTCTGAACAAGGTTATACTAGATGTAATTTTGATCATTGTGTTTATCTCAAAAGGCAAAATGATGGCATCTATATTATATTGTTATTGTATGCAGATGACATGCTTGTTGTAGGTTCTAACATGCAGGAAATAAATGTGCTCAAAAGGAAATTGGCAAACTCATTTGCAATGAAGGATTTGGGTGTTGCAAAACAAATCCTTGGTATGAGAATAACCAGAGATAGGAAGAATCGCAAATTAACATTGTCTCAAAGTGAATACATAGAAAAGGTGTTGAAAAGGTTTAATATGTAGAATGCAAAACAAGTTAGTATACCTTTGGCTAGCTATTTCAAATTAAGTAAGGAGGAGTGTCCCAAGACTCACGAAGAAATGGCTCATATGTCTAAAGTTCCATATGCATCAGCAGTTGGAAGCTTAATGTATGAAATGGTCTGCACAAGGCTTGATATTGCACATGCAGTGGGAGTTGTAAGCAGGTACATGAACAATCCAGGAAAAAAACATTGGATGGCGGTGAAGTGGATTCTCAGGTATTTGAGAGGTACCACAAATCAAGCATTATGCTTTGGTGGTTCAAACATTGCTCTATAGGGATATGTTGATGTAGATATGGAAGGTAATAGAGATAACAGGAGGAGAAAAATAGGGTATAAGTTTACTGTAGGTGGAACAACTGTTAGTTGGGTCTTAAAACTGTAAAGTGTTGTTGCACTCTCAACAACAGAAGCAGAGTATGTTGCTGTTACAGAGGCTAGTAAAGAAATGATTTGGTTACAAAGGTTTTTGGATGAATTGGGTAAGAAGCAGGAGTTGGGCAGGTTATACAATGATAGTTAGAGTGCCATGCATCTTGCAAAGAACTCTGCATTTCATTCCAAGACTAAGCATATACAACTCAAGTACCATTTCATATGGTCAGCATTAGAAGATGGACAATTGAAGCTGGAAAAGATACACACTAGCTAGAATCCTGCAGATATGTTAACAAAAGTTGTAACCAAGGAGAAACTGGGAATCTACTCAGTTCCAATTGGTCTTCAAGTATGATGAAGAAGATGAGAAATAGCCAGGTCCAAAGTGGAGTCATTGTTTAGCAAATGAAGTAGTGGTGGAGTTTCTATAATCAGTCTCCAAGTGGGAGATTGTTGGGTGTGGAGCCTAATTATCTTCTGTATTCAAAGGTTTCAACAAAATGTATACCCCAGGAAGATTGTACACCCCTCCACGCGGGGGGGGGGGCTGTGGGGGTGAATTGTCCCCCTTGCGGGGGTTCGAGGGGGCCGACCCCCCCAAGCTGGGGGGTCCGAGGGCTAGTGATCCCCCGCTTGGGGCTCTGTGGCAGCAACCCCAAAGCTAAAAATAGATGTAAAATTTCCTTGTAAAAGTCTAGTAATTTCTAGTCAATCTGGGTAGTCCATTAGGCGGATGATCTGATGGTAGAAGTTATGTTTAGTTTAGGGTTTTTTCCCTAGAAGGCAACCCCTCACTATATATGAGGGAATTGTATTACGTCTATATATATTGGTATTCTGAGTGAAGAAGAGAGAGGAGATTGAGAGAGAAGAGGGTGTTACAACGAATCTGTTGTAGGTTGTATCTCTTCAGTTTGCTGGATAATATAAAAATAAGGACTGGTTGTTTCTCTGTGGATGTAACCCAAACTAGGTGAACCACGTATATCTATGTCTCTCTTGTTTTATGTGTTTTATGTGTTTATATTTCTGCAATATTTTATGTGTTCCATTGCTCTGTAATATATAATTTTCTAACAGATTGAATAACACAGAAGGCCTCAATAGGAACTTCTCCTTTTAATTTGGTCTATGGGAAAGAAGTTGTCCTCCTTACAAATGTGGTTATTCCCTCTCTAGCCCTAGTTCAATTTATTGAAGAAACCCCTTCCTCTTCTATGCAAGTGAGACAATCACAAATCCTTATGCTCAAAGAAGAAATGGAAAAGGCCAAAATTACACATGCACATCATCAACAACTAGTCAAATCTTCTTTTGATGCAAATTCTATAAGTTCAAAATACTTTCAGCTCGGAGACTTGGTATTGGAATGAGATAAAGCACATGAGGAAAAAGGTAAGCATACCAAATTCCAAAAAATGTGGCTTGGACCGTTTCAAATTGTGGAACAAATGGACCCATCAACCTTTTTATTACAAGATCTATTAGGCAAGAGAGATTCTCTACCCGTTAATGGGCAAATCGTGAAAAAATATTTTTCATAGAAGATAATCTCTTCTATTCCTTGTATATTATTGTTTTTATTTTTGAGGAAAATAAAAGTTCAGTAGCATTTACTTTTGGCATTTATAATAATAATCTCTTTTATATTTTGACTTTTCTCTTGCATAAGTAGAGATGGTTAAGAAGATGATTTTTACATTTGAAACATAAGCTAAGTACTATCTCTTTGAAATTTCTTGTCTTCTACTAAAATTAGTTATCCTTTGGTGAAACTAAACTTTGTAAAATAACCTTTGTTCTACCATAAGTTAAGAAAAGTATCTATAACAAAGCAAGGACTCTCTACAGAGAGGCATCTTTAACTCTATAATTGTCATCCAGAACATCTTAAGAAGTCAATGATTCTCCCCATCTAGTAAGCTTTCATTTTTTAGAGTGTAATTCTAAAGTATGCTTAAACTTAAAGGATAAGAGGTCTCATCAAGAGCCAACTTACCATAATCATAGGGAAGCAACAAGCTGACATTACCAATACTGCATACCAAAACAGGGTAATGTCTTGAGATTATGATTAATCAAAAGACAAGGGGTCTCATCATGAGCCAGCTTGTTCAGTTAAAGTTACAAACAGTGAATGGCATTGTCAATTTTGCCCACCAAACTGAGACAATGAAATTTAAGAAGAAAAATGAAAATTTTAAGAAAAAGGAATTATTTAGAAAAGAATGGGAAATCGAGTAAGTATATGAATCTGAATTTATCTTTAAAAATTGCACTCTTACCTAGATGGGATACTGAATCATTGTTGGTTAAAAGGTAACCATGTTGAGGCTATGGATAACTACTGGCAGCAGAGGCTCTACCTAAGACAAATGAGTACATCTAAAAGCTAATTTGCAAGAGTCCCCTGTTTTTATCTTTAAAACCCAGTAATGGCTGATGTAGACAAAGAATTTTTCATATTGAAGAGGATAATCAAATGGGTGATAATTAAGTAGATTTTGTTTTTGTTATTAAGAGAAATGTTACTTATATTATATTTCATGTATTTTTATTTTCCGAACTACCTTTATTTGGGAAGCTTTTAGAAATTTCAAAAAATATTTAGAGATAACTGGTTCTTCTAGTGAATTACCAATTGTTGTGCTATTCAATGACCCCCACATTTATTAATATAATAGCTAAATTTGTTTTTTGAGGAATTTTATCAAGGGTCACCATTTATTGATAGAAATGCAGCGAATCGCCAATTGTTGTGCTATTCAATGACCCCCACATTTATTAATGTAATAGCTAATATTCTATCAATAAATGGTGACCCTTTGTAAAATTCCTCAAAAAACAAATTTAGCATTTAAACACTTTCTTTTAAATTTTCGGAATAAGGCAAGATATCAATCCAAAACCTTTGAAAGCTAGAAAATACCGCTTTTTTGCATACCCCTGGACCAAGTGTGTCAAAAACCTTGTTAACAAGCAAAACAGGCAGAAAGCGATCAAAATGAATCACCATGCTTCACTTAAATATCATTAGGCTTTTTCATTTAAAACTATTACGCCAGCTAGTAACTCTACAAATTAATTCATATTCTATTCCTTCAAGTTGGTCATTATTATATACATGAGGGAGAGAATGTTCACTTCATCTCCTAATGACTGTTCATATTTCTTATTATTTATTTACATTAATTACATTCACCCAATCCTGATGATTAGGTGTCAACATTCCCCCCCTTAATCTGAAGGGATGTTGGTGAGTCCAAGCATCATTCTGAATCGTTCAAGCTTTTCTCTTCCAAGCGCTTTGGTGAAGATGTCTGCGATTTTCTCACTAGTGGAACAATGATGGAGATGGATTGTTTTGGTGTTAATATGATGTCGAATCAGATTATATTTAGTATTGACGTGCTTCGTTCGATCATGGAACTTTGGGTTCTTGGCCAACTTTATTGCGGAGGTATTGTCAATCATGGTGGAGTTGATTGTACTTGTTTTACCTGCAAATCTTCAAGAATTTTCCTGAGCCACACAATTTATTTTGTTGCCTCAGTTGTTGCTATGTATTCTACTTCTGTTGTGGAATCTGTTGTAACTGATTGTTTGTGTGATCTCCAGGAGACAGCTTCTGATCCAGGACTTATAGCATATCCTGAAGTAGATACCCGAGTTTCTTTGTCTCCATCGAAGTCTGAATCAGAGTATCCAATCAAGCTGAAGTCGTCCACTCATGTATACTTGATTCCAAAGCCTTGAGTTCCCTTTAAGTACCTTAGAACTCTTTTTGCAGCAGACCAATGTCCCTCACAAGGCTTTTGCATAAAACTGGAGAGGATTCCAACATCCAATGAAATGTTTGGACTGGTAGTAGTTAGGTAGTTGAGACTTCCTACAAGCTGTCTATACTTTTTTGCATCCTCAAATTATTTTCCTTCAATAGAAGTGAGCTTTAAGTTTTGTTCCATTGGAGTAGTAAGAGGATTGCATTCTGTCATGCCAAACTTGTTCAACAGATCTCCAATGTACTTCCTTTGAGAAAGAAATATGGACTTTGGATGTTGAGTTATTTCAGTACCAAGATAGTAATGAACATAGCCCAAATTAGTCATTTCAAAACTTTTCCCCAATTCCTTCTTTATGGATGAAATGTAGCTTTAATTGTTCCATGTCATCAAAAGATCATCTACATATACCACAAGATATACAACTATTTTGCCAACTTTCTTGACAAATAAAGTTGCATCATCAAGATCATAATGTTTGAAATTTATTTCAGAAGATGCTCAGTTAGTTTTTCATACCTGGCTTGCAGTGCTTGTTTGAGGCCATACAAGGCTTTCACAAGTTTGTATACTTTTTGTTCATGTCCTTTCACAGCAAATCCTTTAGTTTGGGATATAAAAACATTCTCTTTTAGATCTCCATTCAGGAAAGCAGTTTTTACATCCATTTGATGGACTTTCCAACCGTTCTGAGCTGCTAGGGAAAAGAGTGTTCGGATGGTAGCCCATTTTTATATGGGGGAAAGTCTCCTCATAATTGACCCCTTCCTTCTGCGCAAAACCTTTTTCCACAAGCCTAGCTTTGTGCTTGTCAAGTGAGCCATTACCTTTATACTCGTTCTTGTAGACCCACTTGCAGCCAATTGGTTTTGTTTCTAATGGAGGATCAACCAGCTTCCAAGTGTCATTCTTTATGAGGGCATCATACTCCTTTTGCATCACTTCTTTCCATTCATCATTAGAAGCATCTTCTTTGAATGAAGTTGGTTCACAATCTGTAGACAAGTTCAATTCACAATCATAAGAAACATCCATATCAACAAGTGAATTAGAGTCATCTACATCATCTACATTTTGCCGGTTTGAATTTCTAGTTCCTGTCTTTCCAACCTCATCAGGATGAACATTTTCAAGTGCCTTTGTCAGCCACTTTGGGGGACCTTTCTCAGATGGTCTAGGCTACTCCGTTGATTGAGTTGGGACTGAATCAATATTGAGTCTCCCAATTCTATCAATCACATCACTTAAAGCATCATCCGTTGTTGGAGTTCCATGCGGCAGAGAGAGTTCTTCAGAAGAAGATTTGACATGTTGATCCAGTATAGGAATCCCCCCTTCAAGATGTGGAATCTGATTATCAAATTCTTGAAATGATTTTGCATTTGCGAATCTATCCAAGTGATCAAGTTGTCACTCAACAACATTGTCAGTTTTGAATGATTCAAGAAAATTACATCTCTAGATACAACAAATTTTTTATTGACTTCATCATAGAGATGGTATGCTTTGGAGGTTTTTGAATACCCTTGGAAGATACACTTATGACTTTTTGTACCAAGTTTGTTTCTATGTACCTTTGGTATCAAGGCATAACAGGTGGAACCAAAGACCCTGAGATGCTTTGTCGAAGGAACATGCCCATACCACATTTCATATGGAGTCTTGTTTCTAATAGCATTAGTTGGACATCTATTCTTTATATACATAGCACATAGAACAACATCAGCCCAAAACATTATCTTTACATTTTTGAAGAAGAGCATGGAGCGTACCATATTTAAGATTTTCCTCTTCATTCTTTCAGCTACACCATTCTGTTGGGGATTATAAGGTACAATTATTTGATTTTTGATCCCTTGTTTGTGAAGATAGTTTTCAAATTCATTTGATGTGTATTCTTTTCCATTATCAATGTGAATAGACCCAATAGGAGATTGTGCATCATTTTCAATCCATTGATGAAAGTTCTTGAATGTTTGAAAAGCATTAGATTTGTTCTTCAATAAATAAACCCAACACATTCTGGTGTAGTCATCATATATTTATTTCCATTTGCAGAAGGAACAGGCAATGGACCACATAAATCTGAATGAATGAGTTCAAGTTTTCTATGTGCTCTTGAATGTGAATCATGAAAAGATTGTTTGCTATGCTTTCCTAGAATGCAAGCATCACATTGCTTAAATTTCTTAGGTACTGTAAGAAAACCAGCAACACCATTTTTCTTCAACAAGCGGAGGCTGTCATAGTTCAAATTTCCAAATCTAGCATGCCATAATAAACTTGATGGAAGTGTACCTTCTTCATAATGAGAATTGTATGATAAATGTTGTGCACGAGCAGAGGTACCTTGCAGTTTGAGAAGCCTTTCTTCTTTTATTCCCCTCATGACAAATGAGTGATCGGATGCTTTTCTCACCTCAAGCTTGCCATCAAACATATGAATGGAGTGACCTTGTTGGCGGATGTGGACCAAGGAAAACAAGTTTCTCTTCAGTTGTGGGAGATATAGAACATCATGTAGAAGAAAGTCTGGAAGACCAAGCAATTTAAGCTTGATTGTGCCAAGACCTAATGGCTTGATTTTTGATTGGTCTGCAAAGTATACTACTCCATCAACATTGTTAGTAAATTCTTCAAAAAAATCTTTTCTATGAGTCATGTGGCAAGTTGCTCCTGAATCAAGCAACCAATAATTTTTTGAAGAAGCAAGTGAAGCATTAAATAAATCTTGATTTACTCCAATATTACATTGTGCCACCACATAATGAGCACATTCAGGTGCTTTACCATTTTCTGTGTCATTATTTTTACCTTTTTGTTGGTTTCTTTGTTGCTCAATTTTGTCCCATGGTAACTTTCATGTAGAGGCATCATGTGATCCATTTCTTTTGTAGCATATGCAGTGCAAATCTACCTTTTCTCCTTGAGAGTGTATGCCCCCCCCCACCTCTAAAATATCTTCCTCTTCCTCTTTGACCACCTCTTCCTCTGGAAGAATCTTGAGCAGGATTCTTTTCTTTGTGAGCAAGGCACATAGCCTCTTTAGAAGATTCAGGGGCTGTCTTCTTTCCAAAAGCCTTCTCTCTTTCAACAAATTTTTTGCCAAAAGAGTCAAAGGTAATATCTTTGAGATTTCCATTTGCTTGTAATGACTCAAGATAATGGGAGTAAGTAGGATAAAGTGCCTTGAGAAAAGCGATAAGAGGAATTTCCAATTCAACCTTAGTGGATTTGATATCATGCATTATAGATTTTACTTTGGATGCAAGAGCAAGAGGATCATTATTTTGTAATTCAAGAGTGAAGAGTTTAATCATGAGTTGAACAACTTCAAATGTAAAATGTGAGTCATAGAGTTCTTTCAGCTTTTTTCAGGCTTCGAAAGTAGTGGAAAATGGCGAAATATGGTGACTCACCTCTTCATTTATAGATGCTGCGATTAATGCATAAGCTTTGTTGTTCTTATTTTCCCAAATGGCGAGCTCTTTGTCTGAGTTAGGCTGTTTTGGTCCTTTGTCTCCATCTCCAATGCATGCTTCTTTCCACAACTCATTGAAAATGAGGGTGTGTTTTTATCATCCGGGACCACTCAAGATAGTTTTCCTTGCCAGTGAGAACTATTCCCACAATAGATATGATTAAATGCATTTTAAAAACTGTGTACTGTAAAAAAATACTTTTGCTGCAAAATTTTACTTCTAATGGGAAAAAATATGATTTTGATATGATGGGACAAAGTATCAATATGCATTAAACTGGAAAACATTAAATAATACACCAGAATTCAATGTAATACACAAGACTGTGTATTGTGTATATATGGGGTAGCGTAAATACAAGAACTGTGTATATATCAACATTCAATGTAAATATATGTGTGGGGCAGCATTAAAGATAAACAATCATATAGATAAGCAATGGCAATGGCGGTATGGTAATGGTGGTATACATAAGCAACCATAAGAATGATGTATGCAGGTGTATACCACAACGTATATCACATAGCCTCCAAACATTGTTTCCTCCTGCACAGACACACTAGGTAGCTCTATTGGGAGAGCATATTCATACTAGATAGCTCGGTTGGGAGAGAGAGCGTATTCAATCCATGCTCACTACACCATTAAAATTGATTCGGTTCATTGGTTCAGATCCGGAACAACACCAATTTGCTTCTTCAACTCTTCCCCTCGAGCAGTTGTTATAGGAACAACACCAGGGTGATCAGCAAAAAATTGTTTACCATCCCGAAGATCTAGTTTAGTTACAATGATAACTATTGGAACATCGGGTGCAAAATGCCTCAGATGAGGCTTTCGACATTAGAAATTCATTCTTCCCATTGAATTTGATGGACCAAAAGGGTTTTCAATCAGGTGATTGTGGGTTCGTGCACCTACCTGGAGCGCCAACTGTTAGGAGGGAATATGGCAGACAATGGCACAGATAATGATTATCGCAGAGAGCCCAAAAAGTACAGAAAGGAAAGGAGGGAATATGGCGTAGACAATGATTATGGAAGAGAGCCCAGAGAGCGCAGTAGATAGAATCCACAGGGGGCAGTGAACAAATTGCAATAAAATGGTAGAAGGGAGTTACAAAACTAGAAGGAGATGCCAAAAATGGAGCTGGCTCTGATACCATGTCAAGCCAAGTAGTAACTCCACAAATTAATTCATATTCTATTCCTTCAGGTTGGTCTTTATTATATACATGAGGGAGAGACTGTTCACTTGATCTCCCGATGACTGTTCATATTTCTTATTATTTATTTACATTAATTACATTCACCCAATCCTGATGATTAGGTGCCAACAAAACTAAGGCCTAAAGCATTTCCTATTAAAACAAAAGGCTGTATCACATATCGCCATTGACAGAGGGCGCACTCTCACGAAACATGTTGAAACATGTGAAATGTGATATTGCGATGAGGTGGTTAGCCTTATTGCATTGCATTAGAAACACTTAAGAAAGGTCTTAAAACTTATGAATCACGCGATGTTGCAAAATAGGATAAGAGCTCAGACCTGAGTAAAGCCTATGCCATAAAGTAGCACT
Source organism: Pinus taeda (assembly GCA_000404065.3). Taxonomy (NCBI): domain Eukaryota; kingdom Viridiplantae; phylum Streptophyta; class Pinopsida; order Pinales; family Pinaceae; genus Pinus; species Pinus taeda. The sequence goes on along the minus strand of APFE030376240.1, from coordinate 40,701 downwards.
TAAAATCTGCCATGTAATAAAAAAATGCTTTATAAGGTGAAAATTCCATCAAAAAACTTTCATTTTAAATGATAAAGAACACACCGCATCTTGCATCCCTCAAGAAACTAAGAAACTCTAATGAAGTGCACAATCAAATATGCGATAATGTGATTTGTGATATTGCATCGCAATCGCAAAATTGGCATTCTCACAAATTAAAGATCGCCACCTTAAAAAATTTTCCTCCCATTTTACGATGAAGAATGTTAATGAGCAATAAATGTAGCGATAACAAACCATTAGTGGATATTTAGTATGGGTTAATGGCATTTATGTTGAAAAGCGTCTCAACGTGATAGGATATATTTTCATCTGCATTTAATTAAAACTTCTTTCTTGTCACATTTTTGAGGTTATCTATGTCATTCATCCTCATCTTCATTCTTGCTTATGTCTATCTGATATCTTCTGCTTTGCTCCATTTTAGGAAAAATTCGCAGGAAGATTCATTAGAGGCAATGAAAAAGAAGGGAAAGGCAGTTGCGTTTGAAAAGTCAGAAATGATTCCTCTTTTCTCTAATACTACATGCAACAGAGACAGAGGAACCTCAACTTGGGAGGCCATGTGTGATTTGTTAGAATTGGAAAAACCAAGGCCACTAGTAGTAAAGGCCACGACTAATGCTCATGTTTCCTTTAACGCGGCCTCCTACGTCGAGACAACATGTTCATTCCTACACCGCATAGCTGCAAGACTGAAGATAATCCCATATACAGATATGGTCAAGTGGATAATTGATGTGGTGGGCATCTTAGACAGAGAATTCAAGAATCACAGGCAAGAGGTTATGGGATCCTTTTGAGAAGAAAGCCTACGACTAATGTACCATTTACTAGAGCTAGAAAAGCTCTATAATAAATAGTTCCTCGAGCAATTTCCTAAGTAGAAGGAAGGCTCGACAAACGTCACGCAGACTTGGACAGCAAGCGAAGGAAAGATAAAAAGGGATAAGACATGTATGTATTCTACGACATCTATCTCTCCCCCTTATAGTTTTGCAGCATCCATGCTATGTAGATTATTCGGTCAACCCAATAGCACCAAATTTTCCCTAGAATGGCTTCCATTAATAGATGCAACCATGAACACAACGATAATGAATTGGGCTCAAATTTTGTTTGATAATTTAGAAAAATTGATTATGGAATATAGGAGAAAGAGAATTTCCTCTTTAAGGGTTTATCCCCCATTTTTCATGAGTGCCTTTGTAATGGACGCAATCTGTTTTAATTCCAAATTTCCTGTTATGGGATGGAAGTGGACCACTTATGACCTGCTTCCTATCCATGTGTACCATAATATTTTGTGGGAGTCTCAGTTTCACCCCCATTTTTATAATATTTTTCGAGTTATGCTACCTATCCATAAACAAGTCTACAACACAACCGCCCCTACGTTTTCAAAAGAAGCTGAAGTAGATATCTTGTCTGTAGCTAGATGGTTTGGGGAAGAAACATTTACCTATATCAGAGTATTTGGGATAATTACTTCACTACATGTTCTCCCATACTATGTCTCCGACAAGTTAATGGCCAGGGAGATAGCCTACCAAACGACATGAGAAGGTGGGTTGAGCAAAGGATTGAAAGAGTAGAAGAAGGCCATTTGGCCTACATTTCCGTTGCAATGTGGTGCATTTGCACTACATGATTTTTGAAATGCATGCAAAGAATTAGAGATCATGAAGTCTTTGAAATTAGCTACAACCCTAGGAAGGTAGTATGACCCAAATGGAACTACTAAGAACTTCACTACTATGGTGAAAGTGAAACCATTCACCCATGAAGAGGACACCTTCAATGACCTCTTCCTACAAAAAGAAACATTTTCAGAAGTGATGCATATGGAATCACTACTTTTTGCCCCAGATGATGTTGAATCTTTCCATGTGTACAGAGAAAGGAGATTATTGAAGGTCCCATTGGACCTAATACAAATTGAACCAATAAGGGAGCCAACTCCCAATGTAAGCTTGGAGGATAGCTCCAAAGATAATTCTGAAGAAGAAACCTATGAGAGATCTACTCATGAGTCACATCAATTGGAGCATTAGTCTCAAAATGGAGGAGCAAATAAAAATAAAGAGTCCAAAAGGGACACAGATGGAACTACAGAGGAATCAATCGAGAAAACCACGATAAAGAAATAGGCAAAAGTTCACTCCACATCCACTTAGTTAACAAAAACCCCAATTATTGTTGTGGAAAAAGAATGGGAACATTTCAACAAGAAGCTTCACGTGGATGAACAAACATATGAGATACAGACCCCTAAGCAACCACAACACAAATCAACTCAAGAAACAACTGTGGTGAAAACTATAGGCATTCAAGATATTGAACTCATTCCTGTCACCCCCACTTCAGAAATTATTTTGAAAATTAAGGAAATTCCTCCACTAGATGTATTTTATAGTCCTACCCACAAAGTTATCGTCAAAAGATGGAGGAAGAAAAAAAAGTTAGACGTTACAACTTTTACGACTCCTAACAATGAACTAATGGACACTGTATGGAAGGACTAGCCCATGGACCCATTAGAAAATCTCACAAGATTCGCAATTCAGAGCAGCCTATGCAACGACAACTATTGACAAAGCGACAGAGGTCCAAATGCTTCTTAAATAAAAGGAACAAATAATTCTATTGTTGGAACTTTATTTGGCTCAGGAGAAATCCAATCAACAAGCATAATTACAAGTAGCCCATCTCCAACAAGAATTTGAACAAATGAAAATACAACATTAGGCTAGCCTAGCAGAAAGAGATGTGCAGATATAAGCTATGACAGATAAGTATAGAGACAATCCACAAATCAATGATTTCATAAAAGAAGTAGTCAATCTTAACTCCCAATTAATGAAGCATAAGGAAATTCTTTGCCAGAAAATCTCACAAATAAGTCCTTATTGTGGGATTAGTGATAAGCTAACAAGCCAAGTTGTCGACATGAGACTTGAGTATGAAGAAATCCATAAAAATATTTCTAACTTTATCACTTGGAAAGAATCAGAAGAAGGGAGAAAGTTTGATCTACCAAAACTGGAGGAATCACATAAAGACATCTTGTTCATAGATTGGGATTCTCAGCTCAAGCAAGCAGAAAGGGCAACAACAATCGCAGTAGTAGAAAAAAGCAACATAATAGAAGCCATCAACGAAAATTTGCATGGCACCAACCTGGCTATAGAAAGCATGCGAGGATTTCTTCCAAATGTCAAATAATTAGAGCAGCAGTGGAGGCATGCAGTGAAGGAACCAAAGGAGGTGATCAGACAGATGAGCAAGCTAAACTGGGAAGCATACTTGAATTTCTTTGTAAAACCATATAGCCATTGGATGACCTTGAGATGCTTAACCACTTCCACACAAAAATGGTTCCAGTGCTAACATACGCTATATTTGTTGGGCAGTTAAAATGTGCGATATAGCAACCGCCACAACTCAAGCCCATGACAGATATTTGTGATCTCAAAGATCAAATTCAAAGGAGTTAGTCACTTATTTTATTTATTTATTTTTATTTTTTTCGCATAATCAAAGGTAGGTCGTTTAAACCCCCTCAACTATTTTTGTAATAATCTAATTTAGGACCTATATTTTAGTATTTAAATCCCTTTGATGCATATAGAGAGGGGTCCAGAAATTTTATCAGAAACATTCTTCAAAACATTGCACTTTTGTACTTTTGAGGAGTTTTTGATGGAATGAATGGAACAAGATCTATTTTCTTTTAAATATTTACCATGCTCTACTGAAATGCACTTTTGTACTCTTAGAATATGTTGGATTGATTGAAAGTTGGTCAATAAATCTGAAGCACATGAGCAGGACTCGTCATATATGGTACTTTTATCTTATGGTCTTGTTTTATTTATGTATCAGGGAATATTTCTTATGTTAATTGTTTGATGTGTGAAAGTATAAATTATAGTTATCATAATTGGACTTTTGTATGAGGTTGGCTTTAACTTTATTCTGAATACATGAACGATTTATATGCAATATATCTTTCACAATAATTTTGGATAACTATTTATCCAAAACAATTACTGTTAAATGATTTCATTTCTTATTTCAGTTGAATGATATATATTACCAATTGTTGTAGGACATCATTGTAGATCACATATTGTATTGAATTCCTAGGTATATTTATATTTAAATAGAGTTGAAACTAGGATATATGCATCTCTTTAGTAGTTTAGATTAGATTACACTTAGCTTAATCATTCCCATGTTACATCATATATCACCCCATCAACATTATCAAAATAATTTCTGGGAAACTGGTCCCATTATCTCGAGTCAGAGCCACTACACCAAACAGAAAAGGAGCTGCTAACCAAGGTTTGAATTGGGTGGTTTTTCCCCATGTTGTAGCAATGATTTTTGGGGCTTCAAAACTCACCAAGCCTCCTATTATCTTGCAAAAATCCTGAGTAAATTATCCCCTAAAATATAGGAACTTCCTCCAAATTGATTGCATAATTCCCAACGATTGATCTCCTAACTCATGCAACACATGTACACTCAAAAATATTCTACAACTGATGTTACCCTGCCTTGTGATCTCCATTTCAGCCGAGGAACTCAAATTCCTTGCATACACTAGATATTTTGGGTTGATTTACCAGTTAATTGATAGATCTCTAAGTTAAATTTTTGTCCCACTATAGAACTGACCTTCAAATGACTCTATCAATAGTTAGAGGTCAATTAACTGAATGCGACTGAAAATAACTAAACTGGATTACTAAAATTTAGCAAGCACACATGCATGACTAAACTTTAAGCCCTATAAATTGAATTTAATGAGCTAAGTGACAAGATCCATGTTACACTAGTTAACTTCCTCCAATTTGTCTTGCTGATGTGGAAATTCGATTTACTCAATTTGACTAGGCTAAAGTCAATTGAGCCTTTCTTGCTACATTTTTCAACAAGAATTTCCTTTCATTAATCACCATACCCATCACTGACCCAAAGAAGGCCAAAATCTCTAACAAATTTCCCAAATCTATTCTTGATCCATTACATAAAATAAGAATATCATAAAAAAATAACAAATGTGTGATTGATAGCATCTGTGCAAGCACAACACAATGGAAATCCCTTCTTTTATTTGCATCCTTTAACATAAGACTAAGGCCTTCACAAACAATAAGGAAAAGAAGTGGAGACAAAGGTAAATCTTGTCATAACCCTCGTTGAGCTTGGAAGAAATGTGAAGTTGAACCATTAATCAAAACAACAAAAGAAACAATGGTCCAACAACTCATGATCCTATTAATGACATGTATATCAAATCCAACATATGCGAGAAGAAATATAATTAAATACCAATTTATGTGATCATAGGCCTTTGAGAAATCGATTTAAAAAAAACACCCTTAAGCTTCAAGGTTTTAGTGTTGTCTAAACCTTCATGAGCCACCCCGATGGCCTCATGAATTTTTCTCCAAGCAAGAAACCCAAATATTTCTTTCGAGATAACCTTAGTAAAGGTAGGTTTGATTCTAAGAGAAATCAACTTTGATTTGATCTTATAAACACAATTACATAGAGAGATAGGATGAAACTCCTCAAATGAGGCAATTTATCAATCTTAGGAATGAGGGCAATGAATGTCAAGTTTGTTACGGGTAGAATTACCCTAGGTTCTTGGGCTGAAAACCCCAACAGAGCAAAGGGCATACAACATAAAGAGGCATGCAAATAGGTAGTCCTAATACTTAAACTATTGAAGTAGGAAGAAGAGGTATTACCCAAAGGTCCTACGTTTGAGGTCGTTCATGTAGGGTCCAAACCCTATGCTTCTTCCAATGCCTTAGAACCTACAATTCATTCAAGCAAAGCATATACAAAAATAGTAATAGAAAGCATGTTCATGATATAGGTGTTAGGTCATATAAGCAGGTAAGAAAATAAGCATTAACATAAGATTTTATAAGAAGATCATAACATAGATTAATGCATAGATACTATAAACATTAGGAACAAGACAATGCATCTTTATTGATGTAAACCAAAGAAAATATGGAGGACCTACAACCTAAGTCATCTGCCGGCTCCAAGAAAAACCATCCTTCGGATCCGTTCTGCCCAGGCCTCATCAATCCTCCTCCATAGGTATACACAAGGATGTCATGAAGGGATGAAGGACGTCTCAAGAAGGAAGCATAGGTTTGTTATGACTTGGGTTTGCAGAAGGCACAGGGATTTCTTCAGACTTGATCAGGGATGTAATCAACGATAATATCAATATCTAATATTTTTTGCTCCCTTAGGCCTTCCCATGGAGGTTTATTTATACTTCTCCAAATTAGTTTTTTTTTTTTTTTCTTTTTTCATTTGGGAAACAGTTGGGCCACGGGCTATAATAGGTGAGTAACAGGTAAAACCTGTAAACTTTACCAGAATTTAAGGAGATTATATATTTTTTAATGTTTTAACACATATACGTGGGTTGGTTATAGACTTACCCGCGTGTACATACTTTTTATATAGGGAAAAACAGTGTATGGGATTTAAAACAATGTTTTTTAGAATTTGGAACAAGTCTACAAGGGAAGGGTTTCCCTAGGCCATAACACAAAGCATTAAATCTACCAAGGGTGGTGAATGATGCTATAACATATGCCCCCTAATATATGAGGTCAAAATGGGTACATGATGGCTAGAATGTATTAAGCGTATAGAAAGAATCATGCCAAGACCTAAGAGGAGTTCACAAGATTTCAGCCTGCCAAGCCAGTGGAAGATATCAGAAAGAAATCTGATGTCTGAGGCGGGCATACCCATGCTCAGAGATAATAAAAAATTTCCTCATATCAAATACAAAAGCAGATCCAATATGTATACAAGTATAAAAGGACTAAAAATACATAGTGGATCATCCGATCATATCCATAGAAGTACATGTCACAATATCACATATAAAGAAATTATCAATGATGCTAAAGTAGAAAGTTGATCAAGGAAGTAATAAGGTTGATCGAAAAAATACCATGTCAAATAGTGGAACAAATGGTACTACACACAACTCGAGTGCCAACATATAGGATGTCGTTGTAATGAACTGAAACATATAAGGTAGATGGTGTCACTGGTAGAAATAGGAGGGACTGGCAAGTGAACCAACAAATCTTGATGCAAACCCGAGGTCTTCACTGAAAATCATGGTAGATCTCTACACAATGGGAATAAATGATCTGAATTTGACCATGTCAGAAATCTTTTGATTACCGGTCATTGATGTATACAGTTAACAAACACGAGACTACTCACCGATAATGACAATGAGAGCCAAGGTACCCAGTACAATCTAAAAAGCGTGAATAAATGAGTTGAAGTCGAACACTTGGAAGAATCTATCAATCTGAAGACAATGACGTTCTCCCATTGTCAATAGCGAAGGAGTCTTCCACTGATGACTGTGAACGCTAAGGTATTGCCAAATGGAATCTAGACCTTGTTCCTAGAGAAATGAGTTGAAGTCAATGGGAAACTATCTACTGGAAGGAAGGCATTAGGAAATCCTTCATCAATCTAGCGCGAGTGTAACTCGTAGGCCACTAATGTGGAAAGAATTGGATGAAGAAATATGTAGTAACCAAACTGACACATTTTTCCAACATACACAAGATGTAGCTAGCACACAATAGAAATGTTTGAACCAACCAATAATGAAAGCTGACACAGAGACGAGGAATCCACCAATAGCGTCAAATGGAAACCAAGGTACTGCACGAATCCCAATGTGAGATAATGAAGGCTGACGTTGAAAACAAGGGAAAACACCCAGTCAAAGATCCATGATACTAATCGATGTTTAGCACAAGCTGACCTATCAATAATGAAAATAGGGCTAGGGTGCGGCTCTAGGTCTACTCTTAGAGAAATTTGTTGTAGTCAATAAGAGAAAGACCCGCTAGCAAGAAGTCAATGGAGAACTTCTCAAACCAGCATGAGTAAAGGACCAAATAGCTGATGTGATAGTGAACATGAATCTAACAATCAGGGATGGCCGACTGAAAATAAGTCAAGGGACATGCAGAAAGGCCGACTCAGGTTTACTTCCCTTGAACAAAAGCACGACTCAAATGTGACAATATGATAACATATGATAACTTTGTATAAGTTTGTCATGCAAGAGGCATAAACAAACTCTCCATATGATTGGAAGAGATAACCAACTGAAGGAGTAATGACTAAATAATAAGGTTAAGTCTCTAATAAGTCAAACTAAAGGCCATCCTAATGGAGGAAAAAATTAATTTTGAGTGCTTTGTTCAAGGGAGACACAACTAACTCTAGATGCCATCAATCATGGAAGTAATGTCTTGTTCCCGCTCTTTTTGAAATATTTAATTTTTTGACTTTTTCATATTTAGAAACCCTGAAAAAGAATTAAAGAATGCCTATGGTACAACGGAAAGAATGAGTGTCCAAATACAAATGCGCTAGTTCCTAGGAGTGGAACATTCCTATGCTCAATGCAAGGTGACGAAACTGGTTAATGACACTCAAAGGAACGTTGATTCAACAGGTAAAATGGTGTCAAGTTGCAGAGGCTAAGTGATTGCAAGGTTGATTTCGCAAAATACATGGTAAAAAAGTGGCTTAAAACATGAGTCTAAGTGAAGTCGACTTAAGGCCAAAAGGTACAAATGGTCAACATGCAATGCAGTAGTACAACTCAACACAAAGGAGCCTCTAGGGTATAAATCTAGAAAAATAGTGAAGAAGTAAGAGAATGAATCTTCAACGCACAAGTCATGGCGGGACTAAAGAGGACTCCTGAGCCTACACAATATAGCAACATGGGAAACATATGCTAGCGAGGATCTAACTAAGATGACCATGTAAAGGTTGGCTCTAACATCATGTCATGATTTTATAAGTCGGCAAGTGAAAATGGTTTAAGAATTGAGACATGATGGGGTCGACCATATGGCCAAAAATATCACAGTGTGGAGGCTAGTATGCAAAATGCAATGGAAAATGATATTCCCTAACCTATATGCCAGTGAAAAAATGATACCTGCCATAACGGGTCTGTAGTCATGGAATCGACGCAGCCACTCAAAATCTCCAATCCTAAAAAATAACCCATCCCAACACTCCAAGCCAAAAAGGTCATAAAGCTCATAAAGTTTTAAAAAGAAAAAATGATTTTTTAGAAAAATTGATTTTCATATGTCAACTTATATAAAGACCTTTTGACTCACAATTCTTCATTTGTGTTATGAGCAAGTGAGTGAAGGAACTTTGGAGCCAAAACCCAAGAAATATTAATCCATCAACTTCATCTGTTCATTCAACCTTCAATCCTCCAAGTAACCTTCTAACTGATTTTTTGATAAGTTTTACTGCTTTTTAAATGTTTTTGTCAAAAATTTGACTGTGGGAATTTAGTTTAAAAATTATACTCTGCATACACACGGGTTGGACATGGTTGTACCACATATAGAAAATCCCTACAAGCGACTGTGTAAATACCAAACCTGCATGTGCGTGATTTTAAAATTTGAAACACGGTTTTTAATGATTCAAAACACGTTTTTTTGCAAAATTTTGATTACGTGGCGAGAAATGGAGCATAGTGTGATTGATAACGAAGTGATGGAAGATCCAAATGGATTAGATTCTTTACGAGGATCTGAATTATTGAAAATTTTCAAAATTCCAAATATGAAGGAAAATAATAGATTGCTTGAGATGTTGATCCACTACTGGGATCCAGAAGAAGATGCTTTTATTGTGACCAAATGCCTCTTTGGATAGAAATAGAGGATATCTATTTCATCACTGGTCTTTCCCGAAGAGGAGAGAGGGTCAACTCAACAGGAAGAGAAAGAGGTAGCCTCAGTGTGGAGGACTACGTACACATCTACTACCCAAGAAACAATGAGAAGATTGGAACTTAGATTCCAATTAAACATGTAAAGAGATTAGGCCCGAGAATCCTTCTCTTTACCATTTCTAGAGTGAATAGTTCAACTTCTCTACATCAGGATTCTCAAGTTTTAATGAGTCTAGTAGTGGAGTGTCTCACAACATTTTTTGATTGGTGAACACCCCTTTTAGCCAATATGAAAAAACAACATACATCTATCCCAAAAGGTTAGAAAAAGAAATTTGGATATGGAACCATATTGTGCTCCTTTTTCTTTGAGACAGTACCAGAGCTTTGACCCAAGGTATTGTCCACCATCAATAGCCCAAGGGATCCGCGAATGGGTAGATGGGTTGATCTAATGATGAGACTAGGGGTTGGTGAGGTCCCTAAAAACACTTTTGATGACAAGTTCTTCTCTTGGTGGGAAAAACAAATCATAGTAGTCAAGGACTACCCCTATGCTAGCATGGACTTCATAGGAGATCTAGATCTGATGTTGGCACTAGATGCAGTGTGGGGAGCCATAGGTACAAATGTTTTTAATTTTTGAGATTTTAAGACTTTTTTGGATTTTAAGTATAAATGAACTAAAAAATATTTTTGATGAGACAAATACTTACAAAATTATTTTGATCATGACACAAATGTTAGACCAGTAAGACCCGAGGGTCTACCTTGACATAGGTGTCGCGGAAGTGATGTAGAGGGAGCCGCAACAGAGACTAAGAGGACCCTCCATACTGTCTAGAGAAAATTGGTGAGGTTGACTCATCAGGTACCTATGGTAGCTACAGAAGACCTTCCAGAGGAGATGCAAATATGAGTGGTAGGAGTGCCATGTGATTGGGTGCCACTATTCTGACGGGTGGAAAATGCCATCATCTTCTTCTGTGCTGCTCAGCCTGATTAGGACCCATAGATGGATGACCAAATATTTTTTTATTAGACATGATTATGGGCACAAGCCCTAATTTTGTAGGACATTTTTGTCCCAATTTTTTATATTATTTTGACCATAAAACTCTATATATGTACCAATGGTTTACCTTGATGATCATATATATACAAATGACTCTTCAATTATTTTTTATTTTTAATGTGGTAAGTGATTTATGCGCCAATTTAATGCTTTATTAGCGATAGAATCTGAAAATGAATTTTTTGATCGTGGAATATGAATAAATGTGATATAAATAAATAATCTTTGTAATAAACACACTCTCAGAAATTGGTGATATAAATAAGGATCTCTCACACGATAGATGTTATTTAATTGAGATACCACCAGTTGTGAATCCAAGTAAAATACTAATGAATCAATACCAAGAGATATTGCGTGAAATAGTAAATTAATGACAACATTATATTTGGAAACATTATTTGAAGCAGGATCAATACATATGCCTCTTGAAACCAACAACTAGCCAGATGGATAATAAATCACCAAGCAGTGGAAGGAAGGTTCCGGGTGTGTCTACTAGCACCATCGACGAACCCTAGATATATCAAATATCCCATCAATACCTGCCAAAGCAGATCAAAAATATCAACATCACTACGAAGCTGATAAATAGATATGCAAAAATATACAATATTTACAATCAAGCAAATGCTAGGCCGAAGCCTAAGCAAAATACTTTTTAAGATAGACCCCATTTCTGGTTTCCGTCAACTCGTTTCCCTCAAAATCAATTAACTTATAAGGTCCCTTTTTCAAAACCTTTTTGACAATGAAGGGACCGTACCACATAGATTTAAACTTGTCTGCCCCTAAGGCATCTTTGTCTTGGTCATAGACCAGGACAAGGTCACCTTCAGAGAAAACCCTAGGATGGACAACCTTATCATATTGAGATTTTACTCTCTTTTTATGAGCTTCATTTATTATGGTTATGTCTCGACAATGCTCATCGAGATGTTATAAGTGAATGAGGCAGTCTTCTATACTAGAAGTATCTGGAAGAAGTTCAAAAGCTAATTTAAGGGAAGGAATTTCACATTCCACGAGAAAAATGATTCCAACCCATAAACTAGTTGAAAAGGAGTAAAACCAGTAGTAGTCTTGACTGACATTCGGTATGCCCAAAGTGTCGGATATAACATATTGTGCCAATTGGATCAAGATTTGTTAATCGTCCTTTGTAGGATGTTTTTTAGGTATTTATTCATGGCTTCAACCTGCCCATTGGCCTCAAGATAATAAGGAGACAAATGCTCTTGCTGGAAACCTAACTTAAGAGCTAATTCAGACATCATCTGATTCTGGAAATGGATGCCATGGTCAGTGACAATCTATTTAGGAATACGAAACTGGGAAATGACTTGATTGAAGAGAAATAGGACTGTTGTTTCACCATCATTCTTGAAAGTAGGCATAGCCTCATACCACTTAGTAAATTAGTTGAAAACTATGATGGTATACTTGTGATTTCCCATCGAAGGTAGATTGCAAGTAGTGAAATCAATACCCCACGTCATGAATGGACCGACGATGATCATAGGGAAGAGAGGAGATGGATGTGCACACATTTTCTGAGTATAAAATTGAAAAGGGTGGCATCATTTTATTGCTTCAATACAATCCCTGAAGATCGAAGGCCAAAAGTAGCTTGCACGCAAAAAAATTGGGTTGTTGCAAGCTCAGATAGATGACCACTACAAGCTCCACTGTGGAAATCATTTAGCACAGACTCAACTTATTCTAAGGTTAAACAACATCTAAGGATTGAATCAACCCCGCGACAATATAAATTTTCACCTATAATAATATATCTTTTAGCCAAGTGAACTTCTACGTTCATCTTTCGAAAAAGTGAGCGGAAATTTTGAAGTCTGGAGATATATAATGATATCTCGATATCAACTATATTACAATGAAATAAGTGTTGGGTGTAGGAATTGCACTTAAGCAACTCCTAAACACTTAATTGTCAACCCGGGGGATCTGTAAACTTAGAGACGAAGCACAGGCAATGCTAGAGATGGTATGAACCTTTCTTATGTAAATTCCTACCTTCTTAAATGGAAACTTGCAGAATCAAATTGGAAAGAGTAAAAGGCAACTGAATCATCAAAGTAATCTAGTGCTGGAACAAGAAAGAATGCATTTACAAAGGAATCAAAATAATAAGACAATCAATCCAATTGATTAATGTTTAATCACTGAGTATATGCTTATATTTCTCTTTAGTAGAAACATTTTAGCAGTCTCATAAAGTGGGCCCTTAAACCTACTTTCTTAAATATTTCCTTCTTGCACTTATCACAATCTGCCTTGCACTAGTTCAGGCACAAAGATTTATGCGAGAGGTATAAGTTGTGTCTTACCAAAGATTCTTGACTTCATGTAAGGGCTAGAACCTCAAGGGTTCTGAGCACTCGGATATTGTGACAAGAAACTAGTTCTTGCACCTGAGCAAAGTTCCTTGCACTTCGTTATCGGTTCTCAAAATAAGCGTTAACTATTGCAAATGAAACTTAATTGAAGAAATAATTTTCACATGTAGATGTTTCCAATCTTAACTGTATATAAAATAAAAGTAAATAACCATACACTAGAAAACAACCACTAAAGAATCAACCTACCATATATATATATTTTATATATTATATATATATATATATTATATATATATAATATATATATATATATATATTATATATATAATATATATATATATATATATTAATTAGTAGAACAGAAAAGAAATTTACATGAAAGAGACTAGAAATACTTGCTGCAACACACCAACGTGCATTGGTGCAGGTTCATTTCTCCTACTTTGAGCAAGCGAGGAAAACCAATTGAAATAAATTTCATGAAAGGAAATTGTAGGAAAGGATTAATCACACCAATGTGCATTAGTGTAGGTTCATTTCTCCTGCTTGGAATAGGTGGTGAAAATCAATTGAAATAAATTGCATGAAAGGAAACTGCAGGAAAGGATTAATCACACCAATGTGCACTGGTTCAGGTTCATTTCTCCTTCTTGGACCAGGGGAGGAAAATCAATTGAAATAAATTGCATGGAAGAAAATTGCAGGAAAGTAAATCTAACTAATTCACGTGATGGATCCGCTCACACTTTGGTAGGCATATATGTGCATGGAAATAGAATTCAATTAAATCACACTTTAACAATAAGAACACATAAATAAATATGAAACCAAAAATAGGGTAAACAATCTGGGTTGGCTAGGCCCTAGCCAACCAACTCATTTCCTATCTAAGAAATGACGCTACTTAGTAGTTTAGATCAAACTCATTGGCTTAAAAGAATAGATAATATTTGAAAAGCATGAGGCGGAGCTCCTTCTTTCTATTAATTCGCAAAGCTAAAGTACATCGTGGAATATAGAGTCTAGCCCAGATTTGGGCAATAACAAAAATATACAATACGCTTGAAACACAATTTTGTTATCTCCTCTATCTGCTAATCCCCTAATTCTATTTACATTCTGTGATTTATAGATTGTTGGCCGAAGGCAGTAACTACTAAACTTAGTACAGGCCATTCAGTCAACCGTTTACATAACAAAATGTAGATTTTAGCCTCTTGGCTTTGAAATATAGACAATTGAAATTGCTGGTTGTGGGCTAAATATTCAGCTTCCATTCAAGCAATCTGCAACTTCAGTCTTGTCTTTGGCTAATCTAGTCTTTGTGGCCAACGATGCATAAAATGTGGTGGTGGTTAGGGAAGTCTGGATTTGCTGTGCGGATTCGCTGCGCTGGCAATAGTGCGAGATCCTATCCTGCACTTAAATCAATAGTCACGTTAAGTGGCTTTATTTACCAAGTATTTATTAGAGATAAGGATAAGTTACAAAAGTGCATTAAAACTAAGAAATCTGAATTAAATAATTAATTAAATGCTAAATTTAAATAAAATATGAAAAATAAAGTATATGTGAAACATATCACCATGCTTCGACTAGTGCAGGATGAGGGTATGTGAAAAGGTTAAAACGTAGGTAAATAATTGTGGTTTATAAATGGAAAAAGGATAAGAATGGGGACAATTTAGGGGACTAACATCATCCCATCCCTAAGTTGTTGTGTGTCCTCACACAACTTTTTACTTGCTTCAAAAAATTCAAAAATTTATGTGCTTCACTTCAATATTGTACTGTAATATTGATGTCAGTGTGCACTATCTTGGACTTCTTCTCTTTGATCTTCAATTTCTTTGTCGCCTTATTGAAATTCTTAAAACACTGTGAAGCTCAATACTTCCACACCCTGATTTCTCTTTTCTGCCTCTTGACCTCCACAGTCAATTCTTCCTTACTATGCTACTTATCATCCTGCTATTTAACCATAAGCTATTCTAAATCCCGAACTTGGTGTTCCAGCTTGACTATACAACTACTAAAGATGAGAGACTTGTGTCTCTGACTCGTCGAGTGGAGGAATTTTAGTACCCAGTGCCTCCTTCTCTTTAATTTCTTTGGTCGGGGATTCAATACCCTGTGCTTCCTTCTCTTTAACTGTTGTGGCAAGGGATTCAGTATCCTGTCAAAATGGGGATTACGCCATATCAACATCTGACCCTTCAACAAAATCCTTACTCGCACTTGATTAGTCTTTTTTCTTCCAAGGTTTCCGGATAAAATTAGCCAGCAAGGCATCATCTTCAATTTCTTCAAATTCTATTTCTTTGGAGTGGACCGCTGCATCCGCAAGGACTGAAAAATTATGCTCTTTAGAGACACTTGTATGCACTGGAGAGGTATTCTGAGGGGAGGGGTTATTCTCAACGGAGGTGGTGGTTGGGCTTCCTCTTCTGCTATCTCTATGGGTCTCTTTCTTTTTGTACCAGTGCGAGAAGAACCTCCCACATTGTTTTTAACCGGACCCCTGCTTGTACTTAGACCAGTAGGGTCCTTTGTCCTTTTCCTGGCAAGTGTCTCTTTGTGTAACTGTTGGAAATAATAGTGAGAGGGGGGGTGAATCAGTATTATCAAATCAATATAACTTTTTCATTTCCATATTAAGATTCATATACGCTACTTCAGTTAAGGCAAACTACGTGTATACGCAACTGTGTGTAATGCAACAAGCGTATATCCAGTAAACTTATGGTTAAGTTAGTTGATCCTTAATGAGTGCATTAGAACATTATTAACCATATGAAGAATAAACAGGAGCAGTAAAATAGAATAGATCATCACACACAAGAAGCACACATGAACACCATGATGTAAGGTGGAAACCCAATGTGGGTGAAAACCACCTGCTACAAGTCGTCTCAATCTTCTTTTTAATAAGAAACTTCTTTTTACAATAGTTTTGTACTGGTGTAGTCTTATATCTAGTACACAGGCTTCTACCTGCAGAAGGCTACAACCTTCTCTCGTTCTCCAGACTCTCTTGGAAGGGAGCTATAACCCCCTAAGCTCTTGTACTAGCCGATCCATTTACTAGTACGTAGGTGCCGACCTACAGAAGGCTACAACCTTCACTTTCTTCCTCCGGGTACCATGTTTCATACATTTTCAGACTGGATACTCCTGAAGCACAATATTATAATCTGAAGGCCACGTTTCATCCAATTTTCATACTAGACCCATCAATATCATTGAAGCACACAATCAATCAATACTAACATCATCAATCTCTGAATCACCCAATATTGAATCACTGAAACCCTGTCAACAAAATGCAGTCACCAGAACACAGAGAAAAACATTAAACTCTACAACAATATTCAGAACCAACTGTATCATCAAAAATCATTCATCAGAGTGCATATGCTACTTGGAAGTGCTGAACCAGCGTGTATACACAACTTTACTAAAGCGAACCAGCGTATATGTCATTAATTACTTATTCATAACTTTGCTACACTTCCTGACTCCAGACATACCAAGATCATTACATATACAAAGATAATACATATGTTAGAAACCAGATCTAGTTCATCAGATCACATAAAGACAAGTCATTCTGATCCTGATCCATTATAGATCTCATCCATCAATACTGAAGCTAAACATAATCAACTAATCTGAATATGCAGAATACTGACACCAGTAAACAGTCATTAGAACTCATCAACAACCAGAACCACCTGTAACTTCAAACATCATAGATCAAACGGTATATGCTACTTGGATGTATCTAACCTGTGTATGTACGTGCTTTTATCATAATCAACCAGTGTATATGTCTATAAACATTCATTCATGATTTGCAGCTATTCCAAACTTAAGTTATACCCAGATCATAACATTCATAAAACATTACATGTGTCAGTATACAGATCTAGAGTAAACATGATCAAACCATAAAGAGATGATTCATTCCAATTCATTAGATCTCGATCTATCCTTAGATCTTGTTCTCCATCAACCGCTGAGATTCCTCCTTAGCTCAGGTCAAGCAAAGCATCATGAACACATTACCTTCATACTAGATCTCATACTTCATCAGATATTCAAGACTTTCTCAATGCCTTTGCCTAATGATCTTCTTCTCCTTTTATAGTCTTAGGCCTTACTCAATACCATGGTCCAAAACCATAAATAATCAATACCTTGGACCAAATACCTGGGTTCAATACTTTCGGACGCAATACCAAGGACCAAAACCATAGGTTCAAATATGTCGGACTAAATACCATGGACCAAACATAGATTTCCCACATGTACACGCTTTTCTCTGTATGAAAGTGTGTGCATATGCATACACAACTTTTGATTGGTGATCCCACGTGTATATGCGACTTTGCTGAGAGGAACCTGCCTATACCTTATTCTCTTCATTCTTTGTAGTCTGATCATCAACTCCTTGCTACTGATTCCTTGTAGCTATTTTTCATCCCATGTATTCTGACACATATGATATCTCTTCTGTAGATTCATCTAGTTATATATAAATGAGTTGTTCTTCTATGAGTGGGTTGCCATCAAGTACAACATATGCATCATAATGCCAACAGTAACTATTCTAATAATGCTTCCCAGGTCATGCCTTTGGCTTCCAACTCCTTCTTGGCTAAGATCTTGATTAACCCGTGATGGTATAATTTTCTGTCAGCCTGGTCTTCTCGTACAGTTTGTACGCCCTTGGCCATCCTCTCTAAACTCCTGAGCAAGAAGTGGGGGAAATTGATTTTCCATGGAGGTGTCAACCTACTTTGAAATGTAGGAATATTTTGAAATGGTAAACAAATGTGAAGGAATAGCGTCCCTCGCAGGTCGAAAACTTCTGCAAAATATAAATGAGATCTCGCCATTGATCCAGCAGGGTGCTACGGGGGATGTCGTTCTTCCAATTCACTTGCATTTTCTTGTCAATGATGAATCGACACCACCACTTATTCTCTAACTTCCAATTCTTTAACCATTGCTCGCCAATGTTCTCTAACCCTGTGGCCTTTGCGATGAATTCTTCTGTGACCTTGAACCTCAAGGGGCCAATTTTGACTCGGCCATCCTTAAAACTCTTAGCAAATTGCAGGGCCACCTCCTTGTCGTGCCCATCAAACCTATGTAAAAACTGAAGAAACCCTGATTCCTGTAATAGAGCAAGGCTATTGCAGTATTAGGAGGTTTTCTCTACTTTCCTGAGGGATGATGACTCACTTCTAACGAGTGGCATCATTGCTTAACAGCTATGAACTGTCCACTCTCTTCTGCATGAAACAACGAGGAAGAGAAATTCTTATGGGTAGGGGCCCAACCATCCACCGCCCTTTTCCAATTCACCATCCAATCACTTAAATTATCACTTAATACATCCCTTAAATGGCCATGGACGTGTAGCATCCTTTGAAAAGTGTGCCAGACAGATTAGGGTACTTTGCGGCAATGATTTAATGGCTAGGTAAGGTAATGATTTCAAATGGAGGGCATAAAGGTTCATTTCACAAGGGGTGTAATCATAGCCAAGCAATGATTACATACTCCACATCATCTCCATAATTCTTTAAAAAAATATCTTTAGCATTCATTAAAATGATCATGATTTTTAACCATAAACACTTTATACTTAAATAATTTTCTCCCTAATTAATACATGATACCATAAATTACTTAACGATCGAATGAAAATACTTCTTTTAAATTTTCATAATAACCACTTCTTTATGACACACACTATATTGCATGGAAAGAATAAAATGCATTATATCTTTGACAGGGTGCGTACTTGTAGTGGTTCTTCTTTCAGTCCTATAAAACCCAATCTCCGTTCTTTCAACCATAAATATCATTGTCTTCAACAATACTTTAAGCAATCCTTAATCATTAAAATTCTTCAAATCATTTAAATTATTTCAGTCATAACAATATACTCTTCTATTTGACTTTAAATTCAAAACCTTCTACTTCAATTTTGCTTTCAAATCAAACCAATCATTCAGTCAATTTACATGGAAATTTCATTTGTATGAAAGGAAATTTTCATCCCTTGTTGTTCTCCAAAATCCAAACAAATCTCTCTACTTATAGAGGATTCACCTTTTCCATGTTCTTATCTCAGTGTCCCTTGCATTAAATTCTTTTGAGCTCCGATTTTACTTTTATTTTTCTAACATGCAGATATCTCCAATCTTTAACATTACTATACTTCTATGCAGAATCCCTTTCTGCTATGATACCAAAAATGATGCCACGTAACTGACATCCTTTAAAAATCCCATGTGGACCTACGAGTTATGCCCACATAACCTCCAAAGTGAAGCAAGGTTACACCCTTTCATAAATTCAGAATTAAAACTAATTAAATCCATGTTCACTTAACTTTAGAAAACCCCATCAAATTATTGGAACCCAAAACAATAGAAAACTCGACTATACACCCGATCAATGAAAAACAATGATATAACCTATCAATGAGTCCAGTCCCACTTTGACTGCATCTGACCGGATCTCAAATAGATTTAACCCACGTTGATAACATATCGGTTCTGAATTTTCCATCGACTTTGACCACTCTTAAGGAGTTGATAAGGAATATAAATCCTTAATGTATAGATTTTTGGGTCTGTTTTTGAAATTAAAGTTCGATCACTTTATGACACGATATCCGTTGGATATAAGAGGCCATCAAATATATGGTTTGCGGGACTTCAACTAGCACACGATTTAAAAACGGGCTTAACCCCCACAATTGACTATGATCTAAGAGTTTGAATATGAGATCAACGGCTAGGAGCGAATGCGGGGCTTCAACCACGATCAAGAAATCTGTACCATCCTACCCCCACAGTTGCTGTTCACCATTAGATTTGCCAGCCAATAGACGGTCCTGACTTATTTTGGGGTTTCTTCACAAATTATCAATCAACTCAGTCTTTTGATGTTTCGGGTCTATTTCCTATATTAAACTGCATGCACATTCATTATACAACACTTATAATCTTCTCACAAATAGATCATCATTGATCAAACCTGTGATCAATGATGATTCATTCCTTCATTCAATCTCTATCTGCTAATCTGGTAGGGATAATCCACATCAACCATTTTTCTACATTATATACAGAACACACACTCTTATCCTATATTTTGAGTATCAACAAACATAGTAACTCTCAGATCCTCAATCCAGAGATTAAAAGTTATAAACACACTCAATACTAAATTACACAAAGAAATACACAATCAACACCGTATTCATATTGATAAATATTTACAGAAGAAACAATCATGCTCGACTGTTTTAGTTCTACCCTCACTCATCCACTTTCCATTTGAATATAACCCCTTCACTCATTCCAAAAGATTACAATTTATACAAAATGCATATTCATGAACCCATTCAGTTCACTTCCAAAAATCTCTCATTCTTCCCTAAAGAATCTCATTACTCCACTATTTTCTCAAAAAAATACTAATTTAAGCTTTCGAATCCTTCATATCCTATTCAAACCAGATAATCTAATTGCTTGGCCTGATCTCTATGCAGGGAGGATCAATCAACTACTTATACCCTTTTTTTCTCAGATTTTGACAACAAATAAAACACTCTCATACACTTAAAATTAATTAATCTCTTGTCTTCCAACCCTTTATTAGCCACAACATGTGATCATAGCATCACATTGCTGACTAGGTCTAAATGCTCCTGCATCACTAAACTTCAAAGACCAAAAACAAGCATTAAGAGTCCCAAAATTCGCAAGTTATGCACATCAGTAATATAATGAAACTCGAGATGATAAAGGACTACATAATTGCATTTATTAATTTGAATCATAGTATAAAGGACTTCAACAAAACAAAATAGTGTCAAGAAATACATCAAGATTGCCAGAGGGGCACTCAAAAAACCATGAAAAACAAAATATGTCAACCAAAAAGGAAAGCAAAGTAAAGAAATCTGAAAATTGGGTTATAAACAAAACTGCAATCAGTTTCTTGTTCCGCAAAGTCACAAAAAACAAGAACTTCCACAAGAAGCCTTGAACCCAAGATCCAAACTAAAACTTTATTAAAAAAGCAAACCCTAGGTTAACTAGGTTTTTCAACAAGAAGAAGATTATATATTGAAAACTTGCAAGAAAGCAGAGCTTCACTGACAGTGGATGACCAGAAAATAGAAAAAACAACCAGGAAAAAATCTTAACTGGGCCAAATATTTTGAAAAATTAAATCCAAATAAGGTATATGTGACTGTGTAAAGACACAGAAGTGTGTATATGTGACTAAAATAGAGGAAAATCACATATATGCGAGTCTATTTGAAGAAACCAGCGTGCATACACTACTGCATCCTCTAAGAAATGTGTATATAAAGCTCAATCAAGAAAAAATAAAAATCCATGCTTAATCCAAAAGATCAGACTTGATACCCATATAGAAAATAGGTCATTGACATTGTAAAAGAAAGAAGCCAATCAAACAGGCCCTGATGAAGAAGAAACAACCTAATCTAGGAAAAACAAGAATGTTTTCCTTAGCAGAGTCACCAATTTTGTTACGGGTAGAATCACCCTAGGGTCTTGGGCTGAAAACCCCAACAGAGTAGAGGGCATACAGCTAAAAGAGACATGCAAATAAGCAGTCCTAATAATTAAACTATTGAAGTAAGAAGAAGAGGTATTACTCGAAGGTCCTACATTTGAGGTTGTTCCCATAGGGTCCAAACCCTCTGCTTCTTCCAATGCCTTAGAACCTGCAGCTCATTCAAGAAAAGTATATACAACAATAGTAATAAAAATCATGTTCATGATATAGGTGTTAGGTCATATAAGCATGTAAAAAAATAAGCATTAACATAAGATTTTATAAGAAAATGATAACATAGATTAATGCATAAAGACTATAAATATCAGGAATAACACAACACCTCTTTATTGATGTAAACTAAAGAAAATACAAAAGAACTACAACTTGAGTCATCCGCCAACTCCAAGCGAAACCATTCTCCGCTCCGTCCTTCCCAGGCCTCAGCAATTCTCCTCCATAGGTATACATAAGGATGTCATGACGAGATGAAGGACATCTCAAGAAGGAAACAAAGCTTTCCTATGACTTGGGAGTGCAAAAGGCACGAGGATTTCTTCAAACTTGATTAGGGATGTAATCAACTATAACATCAATATCTAATCTTTTCTCCTCCCTTAGGCCTTCCCACGAAGGTTTATATATACTTATCCAAATTAGTTTTTTCAGTTGGGAAATAGTTGGGCCATAAGCTATAGTATGTGAGTAACAGGTTAAACCCATAAACTTCGCCTGAATTTAAGGATATTATATATTTTTTAATGTTTTAACACATATACGTGAGTTGGGTATAGACTTACCCACATGTACACACTTTTTATACAGGGAAAAACAATGTATGGAATTAAAACATTGTTGTTTTTAAGTTGGACCAAGTCTAGAAGGGAAGGTTTACCCTAGGCCATAACACAAAGCATAAAATATACCAAGAGTGGTGAATGGTGCTATAAAAAATTTGAAAGTAGGGATAACCCGACCTTCTCTATGAGAATAATTCACAACTCATAACAGATTGTTGCCAATAGGGTCAAAGAATGTAGTAAAGAATTAAATAGCCCAATTATCAGGGCCTAGACCCTTGTCCTTTTGAAAATTGGAGAGATTCAATTTTAACTCCCCTTCAGAAACATACCCCATCAACTCATGATTCTCAATATCCTCCAAAAAATGTGGGAAGAATTGAACCACATGAATGATCTTAGTTATATTGACACCTTGAGGTTCCTTAAAGATATTTTGGAAATGTGTTTGACCAATGGAAGAAAGTCCATCAAAATTTGAAACCTAGTAATCCTCCTTTTTTTCCATACTCCATATATTGTTATTTATTTTCCTACCTTTTACATAAGTGTGGAAACAAATTGTATTCTCATCGACTACTATCCAATCATAGAGCCCTACTTTTAAGTCACCACGAATCTTCATTTTTTTAAAGAATCTTTTTCCCTTGGACACAAGTCTACTGATTTCCTTATGAGACCCTTGAGATCGAAATCTACCAGATCAAGGATCAGTGACAGCTTAAATCATCTTTTCCATAGCCATCAATTCCTCCTCTTCCCTTCTATGCACATCACTGACCATTTCTTTGACCAAAGGTTTGATATGTTTTAGTTTTTGTTCAAATTGACTGAAAACAAATCTCCCTAGACTTCCATCAAAGGGGTTCTAGTTGTCCCTAACTAAGACATTAAAGGCCTCTTATTTAATCCAACTTGCATTCATTTTAAAAGGGCATGCCATCTTATGGAATTTTCCTTATATCTCCATTATTAGAGGAGAATGATCCGAGATCCCTCCAGAGCCAACCCATTGTCTAATAAGTGGAAAATTTTGTAAGATGGAATTGGCCACAAGGAAACAGTCAAGCCTCTTAGCCACATGGTCTTCCCCCACCCTTCAGTTTCTCCAAGTAGGTTTTAGATGCACTCAGGAAATTTTGATAAAGTGGATACTTGGAAGTTTGTGAATAAAATAACCGATAAGAGGCTTGACCCTAGCATGAGATCCCTATGATTCAGTGGCACCCAAGAAAAAACTTAAATCACCACCAATTAACAAGTTCTCAAACCTCAAAAATGATTTCTCAGATAAATAATTCTAGAAGGAAACTTTATCATCATGAGGCCCATATATATTCAAAAATGTAATGATTTTGTTTAGATCCGACAGGAAATCCACCATACCCAAACCAGAGTAAACACTCCAAATGTTTTGAATCTGAATCTTATGAACATCCCAACCAAGTGCTAAACCCCTGGCATGGCCGAGAACATAAAGAGTGATAAATCACTATAAAGAGAATGTAGATTATAATAAATTTATGATATTTTCTCCCTCCCCAATGGTTTCTTGTAGAAAAATTACATTTGGATGTTCACAAGTACTAATCTCTTTAAAGCCAATTTTTGGGTTTATTAGATAACCGATGAAAATTTAAGGATAAAGTATTCATATGGGAACCTTTTGAAGGGGTTTCGTTGCTCTAAGCACCTCGTTGATCAATGATTTTCAACTCGCAACCAATTCTGCATTGTCCTTGGCTTTAGGTAAAGATATATTATATTTTCTACCCCTTCCTTTACCTGATGAATAAGGCATTAGAATCTAACACAAATCGCCATAAGGGACACCAAAACCCGAAATCACCAAATGATATCCAAATTATGAAGAATGACTCCTTCCCCCAAATCACCCAAACTCTCGACATAATAGAAGCTTGCATGGAAGAGTAACCAGATGACTCGGATGGCATGGGACAAGGAGAATTCATAGGGGGAGGAAAAATAATGGAAAAGAAGGTTTCCCAACACTCACAACCAAACATATATGGATCCAAATATTTAGAGAATCAGAAGATGAACCAATATGTAAATTTTCAAAAGAGAGGGATTCCAAATTACCGAGAACTGGTGTATCCTCAAGAGACTGATCATTCCTCACCACTGGAGTTGGTGAAGATACCTCCGGAAGTGAACCTATTTGAGAAACCATAATAAAACTTGGAATTACTTAAATATATGTCACCGGGTCCATTTCCCAACCACTATATTCTATCGGATCCTCGGGACCAACCCTCAAAATCTCCCCCCTAGTATTTTTTGTCTTGTAAGATTTTGCTTCATTTGAAAAATCATTAAAAGGAAAGGTGCAATTAATCACTAGGTGACCATATTTATGGCATCTTCTTTAGTGGAAATGGAGCCCCTCATATTCCTTTAGAATTCATATATGAATGATACATTGTACACATACTTACCAAGTGATGGAATTGACACAGGTCCAAACACATCACTGTGCACAAGCTCTAATATCCCTTTCTACCTCTTAGCAACTGAGGGGAAACTCACCCGATTTTGCTTCCCATATACACATTGTTCACAAAAATTGAAATCCATATATCAACTAGAAATACCTTCTAACATACCATTACTGAGTAGTATTTGAAGCCCCTTCTCTCCAATATGTCCATGCCTTTGATGCCATAGCATGGTATTTTCTCCAGAGACCACTATTTTCTCTGCTTCATTTTCAGGAACCATACAAATGTTTCATCCATCAATAAATTTTATACCCATAAATTATATAGATTTCTAATCCAAAATCCCCACATTAATATCAATTCTGCTCGTACCATATTACAGGTATCTTTCTTGAAAACTTCTTTTACACCCACATCATCCATCTTGCTTACATAAATCATATTTTTGGCAAAAGTAGGAATATGCAAAACACTAGGAAGTGTTCTAATCCTTCCACCTTGCAA
>APFE030376240.1:2502-13434 GCA_000404065.3 Pinus taeda | reverse complement strand
CCAAATCATTCATAAACCCAAATCCATTAACCCTAGATTAGAAAATAATTGTAGTTATATTGACCAGATATAAAAAATACCATGGGAAGAAAACCATCATGCCCAAAATCATGCGCGAAAACCATGTTCAAAGCCACCCAGAAGATTTTTCCCGAGTTGCTGCCCCAGATCCCCAAAAAAATATTTTGGGGCCAGTCATGGAAAGAATATAACACATACCCAACATGCACAACACATTTGTGAATGAAACCAAATTTAACTTATGAGCTACTTGGTTGTACAATGATATTTATAAATGAAATGGAAGTAAAACTATGAGCTTCTTGGTCATCTATCTATTTGTTTATAACTTGATCAAAAATTTCAATGCAATGTTTAAGGTTAAAAAACATGACTTTAATTCTTTCTCCATGTATTTTTAAACCCTGTACAAATAATTTTTATGAAAAGATTCATAATGAAATAGAAAATATGCAATGGCAAACACACATATTAACATAAATATTTTATCATGGAAACCCAAACTAGGGAATCCAACAATATTTTTCAATATATTCTTCTATACAATATTTCAATATAATATCCCATGGAATCCATAAAACACCAATCTATTGACCATAGATTATAATAAAATCAAAGTTCCTTCACTAAAAATACAAAACCACGGGAAAAATCACCATGCATCACAAAACAACTAAAGGTGAAAACTATGTGCTAAAAATTGCCCAAAGATAGATGAAAAAAATTGCCCAATTTTTTTTTTGGGGGGGGGACACTTCTCTTGAACCTCCATGTAGGGGGGATTCTACCTCCCTATGAACCCCTTACTATGCTTGATATAAAGTAAAACACATGGATATAATTGTGAAAATAATATAACATATGCCTAACATTCTTCCACTTGTTGTTTTCATTGCACATAAGGGATCACTGATCAACAATCTAAGGAATAATGCACATTGTTTCTCTACACCAAGAGAACTTCTCAAACATATCTTGTTAATGAATCTACAACATTCTTCAAAGTGTCCACCTTTTTCAGTAGCACCTTCTTGACTTCATCATATCTCTTATGAAGTGATATTGAACATCAATACTCTTTATCTTTGAATGGTAATATGGGTTATCACTAGGAAGATTGCACTTTAACTATTGCAATATATCCTGACAATGTGTTATACCAAACCAATACCTAAACATAATCTCTATAACCATACCACTTCCTTTCTTACATGAGTGATTGTCATGTATTCAACTTTTGTATTTTATATTACCAATGTTGACTCTATTTTGCTCATCCAACATATTTCTCCTCCAAATAAGTTAAACACATACCCACTTGTAGATCTTCTGTGATCCAAATCTCCATCTCATTTTGCATTAACAAATCCATGTATGTCCAACATTCTATCCAATATTGGTATTTCTTGGAAGCACAATCCATAGCCAATAATGTCGTGAAAATACCTAAAAACTCTCTTTACAGACGTCCACTTCTCCTTCCCTCATTTTGACATATACCTTCTCAATACTCCAACTACATATGCAATGTTGTGTCTAGTACATACCATTGCATAGATCAAAATTCCAATCACATTGGCATATGGAACATGAAACATTTCCTATTCCTCTTCATGTGTCTTGGAACATTGTTCTACATATAACTTTACACCAACATGAATAGGGACCTTTACTAGTTAACAACATTGCATGTTAAGCTTCTACAAACTTGTCTCCACATTTTCCTCCTGATTAACTAAAGTTTCTTATTTACCCTGTCTATTTTAATTCCCATGCCCAAGATGAAATTTGCAACACCGAGATCCTTCATGTAAAATTTAGAGAACAATTTAGTTCTCACTTCCTTTGTGATTTCCATATCATTTCCGATCCACAACATATCATCCACATATAGGGCCAAATAAATAACATGGTCACCAACTAGTTTGAAATACGCATAGTGATCCAGTTTTCTCCTTGTGAACCCAAGTCCCAATATATAATTATCAATTTTTTGGTAATATATCCTTGGTGATTACTTTAACCCATACAAGGAATTTTTCATCCAACATAATAACTCTTTCTTTCCGTTCACAATAAATCCTTCTATCTTCTTCATGCAGATTTATTCTTCCATTTCCTCATGTAGGAATGTTGTTTTCACATCCATTTATTCTACATAAAAATTAAAATCAACAATAATAGATAAAAGTAATCTAATATAATTTAACTTGGAAATAGAAGATTAAATATCAACAAAGTCAGTTCCCTTTACCTAGGAATAATCATTTTCCACTAATCGAGCCTTGTATTTCTCCACTTTGCCTTTTTCATTCAATTGCTTATGAAGCAGACATTTTCTTCCAATGGGATTCCTTCCAGCCAAAAACTCCACTGGATCCCAAGCCTCATTCTTATCCAAGGTTGTATTTTCTTAAACCATGAAATCTTTCTAGAGTTTTCCTTCCTTTGAATACACTGCCTCCCTAACAGTTATAGGATCATCATCAATAACAAATAAAACAAATTGAACAGGAATAAGGTATAGTATACCTTTATTGTTTCTTATTTCCTAAACCAATCTCCTCTTGCCATAGTTTGTGGTTCTTCTTCTTCTTATTCATGTCCTTATATAGATTTTTATTCGTCATCCTTTAATTCAAACTCTATCTTCTCTATCTCTTTCTCCCTTGGTAGGAATTCTTATTTAACAAAATATTTGATTTCTCTAAATACCACATCTCTACTACACACAACCTTCCTATTTTATATGTTCCAAATATCATAGCCTTATAGACCATCCTTATGTTGAATAAATATACACTTTTCATCTTTTTTTTTATCTAGCTTACTCCTATTCTCTTTTAGAAAGTGTACATAAGAATAACAACCACCTTGCTATGTTTAAGAGAAGGTTTCTTACCATTCCATACCTCATGTGTGTCTTTTCATCTAACAATGATGAGGGTGCTATGTTTACTATATAACACACAATGTCCATTGCCTCTACCCAAAATTCTTGTCATATCCCAAAACCATTGAGCATGCTCCTTGCTTTCTCTATAAGTTTTCTATTCATACTTTTTGCAACTCCATTTTGTTGAGGTGTGTATGGAGTAGTCTTTTGATTTTCTATACCACACTTATAGTAGAATTCTTTAGATTCATTCTCCAATATTTATCCACCATTGTTGGTCCTCATTGTTGGAAAATCGGGAAGCTTTATGATCAAATTAGATTTTCCTTTCTTTGATAATTTCTTGTGAAATTTGTTGGCTTCTTATTAATTTAATTTTTTTCTTCTTCGTAAAACAATTATCAAAAATACAAAACATGAGGATAAAACCCAAGGAAAAACCACTCAAAGGGGAAAACCCAAAAAAATATATTCTTATAGAATCAGATCAAAGTGAGATATCCAATAACCATGACCAAAGAATTCAACCCTCTACATGCCAATTCAAATCTTCCTTCTTCGTAGAAAAATTCATCAGCATGAGACTAATAGAAGATTTCCAAAAAGATATGTAATAGCGAAGATGTTCCATAAATCAAACTTCAAGAGACATTCTTCATAAACTTATGGTTTCGGTCTTCCCCTTCTTCTACAATTTTTCGGACCAAATTATCTAAAATTGTGTGTCTAAATGAGCTCCAATTCATCCTCTATTTATACTTTCCAAAGGGGTGCGAATAGACATGTCCAATGGGACTTGGCCGACTTGACAGGTAGGTTAACTTGGTGATTCGAAATTGATGAATGGATGGTCAAGGATCTAGAAAAGGCCAAAATTCAAAGTTGTTGGCTTTGACTAAAACCAGGGCCATCACGTAGATCTCGAAAAAATAATTCCAACACAACTTGAATGGGAAAAAATTGAGTTCGTATGTGAAAGTTATTCAAAGTCAAAGTTTTGAATGATTAAGAAAGGCATGTTACCCTTTGCAATAACTTCTCAATTTAAGGATAAGGTGATGTGTGATGTGGTAAAAATAGATACATGTGGAATGGTCTTGGGTAGCCCGCATTTATATGATAGAAAAGCAGTCTTTTATAGGGAACAGAATCAACATCACTTGCTCAAAAAAGGAATTGAATATGTTATACATTCTCATCACACAAAAGAAGATAAATCTCTTTTTATAGTTGAGAATTTAAAACAAGAAACTTATGCTAGAAAATATGTTGTTGTACAATCTAAAGAACCTAAGCAAGATATCATTAAAATTAATCACAAACAGAAAGACATGCTTAAGGGATCTAAAATTGTACATCAACAAGAGTTGCATCGTGATAAGTTGAGTTTTGTTTCAGCTATAAAAGGAAAGCATGGTATGGTTTCAGCTATATCAATACTTTCAATGTTGTTAATGGGTTTATTACTATTTATTGGCGCCTGGATATTAGCAACGAATATGAATGTAGATGCGGGTGGAAAAGACTTGATATATTTTGCAGTTTGTTTGTTTTGCTGACGATTGCATGGATGAGTAAAATGTATAGGTTCAGAATAGGGTGGAAAGATACCATCCAAGTGGGAAAATGGAACCCGCATTTGTTTTATGGAACTTAAGCCTTTTGGTGGTCCAAAAGGTCTTAGCAGGGAGGAAGTGATATGAAATTGATCAATGGATGGTCAAGAATCTAGAAAAGGCCCAAAATTCAAAGTTGTTGGCTTCGAGTGAAACTAGTGCCATCACGTAGAGCTCAGAAAAATGATGCTAACACAACTTGAATGGGAAAAAGCCAATTCCGTATGTGAAAATTCTTCAAAGTCAAAGTTTTCATGGAAAACTCTAAAAAGTCAAAGTCAAAGCCAACAGGTAGTCAATGGTCAAAGGCCAATCAAAGTCAATGTTGACGTGGCAACTAATTGGATTCTGACTATGCAATGAGGTGGCAGTTAACAAGTGGCATGTTGCGGTTGGTTTCATTGGGACCAATCCCAAGGCGGCACATGGCCCTATCAAAAGGCGACACATGGCCTCGTCGGATTTGCCATAATTTCAATGAAGGGTTCGACGGAGCTAATGGAAGTTGATCCTGTGACTTGTGCATTACAAATCCAACGTCTTACAAATTGGGCTATCATACCACTTGTTAAATGAAGTGGAGGCATGCATATTTAAAGGTTGTTTTTGTATTGAATGAAAACAATATATGGTAGAGTTCGCCATTAATGTCGGCTCTGCCATATCTCTGCCTCCATATCATATCTCCACCAACCTTGTCAAACAATACCCTACCATACTAAAAACTCCTCCATTCTATTCTCCATACCTACCTCCGCTTCGCCATACCATATCTAAATGCCTCCAATGGTTAACACATTCTATTTAATGAGATACATTGTATGAAGGCGGAGAAGGGTGGCGGGTCCGTAAACCCACCACCAAAACATTAAAATTTTTGATATATGTTTAATACGATGTATAAAGGTTGGGCTTGGTTATAATGTTAGATATGGTTATATTAATGTGGAGTGATAGGGGTTGACATTACATTAAATTGCCACAAATAACATATTAGATATGGTTTGTTTTGAAACCATATAATATGGTGGGATTTTTATATGGTGGTTTATTTTGGATTAGACCACAATTTACTAACTGGCTATTTTTGTTTTAGCCCAAACATTATATATAATGTAATGTTAAGAGAGAACAAGTGAGCTTGGAATTTTGAAAAAAAGTGGTGACATTTCATGCAGTAGAGGAGTTTTTGAGCAGGTGTAGGCACCAAAGCTAAGAACTTTGAAGACACTTTCTAGGAGATCCGAGAAGCCTTTTTCAGAACCGAGAGTTGCTACAAGATCCTAAGACAGAGAAGATTTCATCTGGATGGTGCACGATTGTATCTGAAGCAATAATATTTTGATGTATTTATGGTTTTGAAGTTTCTAATATAAAGGCCTCCCCGTTGAAGACCAGGGCCTGGAGATATAGGCTTGAAGATAGTCGAACTCCGTTAACAATCTCTTGTCTCGATTTTATTTTCATTTTTTGTTGTTCTATATTGATGCAAATTCTCTATCAGTTCTTCATGCTTATGTTCTTAATGGTGTTTTTAAAAATCATGCATTAACACATTACTTTCTAACTAATAAATAAATCACATTTCAATTAAATATATGTTGTGGGATCATTTGGTATCAAATCGAGTTGTTGATAATTGTGATTTGAAGTGTGCATGATCAACAGGAAAAAATCAAAGCTTGGTGAAGGAGAAATTGTTGAAAGAGATCCAGAAGTTGGCTCGAGAAGAAGGACAACTCGAGGAGATGAGATAGCTGATGAAGGAAGCGGTGATCATCCGTTTGGATCTGATGCAGGCTTCGTGGATGCTTTCATGACCTTGCGAGCCATGTCGAAGAAATGTATCAAGAATTTAAGAAAGAAAAAGGTGAAGACGCAAAACCTAAAGACGAAGAAGGACAACCATCACAATCTGGAAAAGAAGATGAAAGCGATCAAAAAGACCTTATCACTTCTCTCTTGACTCCATATGAAACTTTGAAACTGCTATTGAAACTCGATGTTAAGTTTGAGTTACCCATGTACAATGGATAATTTGATGTCAAGAAGCTTGAAAAATGGTTTAGGAAAATGGAGGTATTTTGTAGCGTGCAATGGATCACTGAAGATGAAGTTAAAATCAGACTAGCATCGGTTCATTTAGTAGGCACAACATTGATCTAGTGGCAGAGTAAGTTACAGAAAGGTACCCAGCATATCGGTAATATTTTTACATCATGGTTTGATTTTATTACTGCACTTAGAAAGAAATTCTATCCATTGGGGTATACGGAAAAATATTTAATAGAATGGCAAGGACTAAAATTAAGAAAGGTAATTTAGTGCAGGAATATACAGATGAGTTTCGTAAGAAGGCATTGATGTTAGATATTCCTTTGTATACTCAAGAAACTCTAATTAAATACATAGTAGGATTTCCTGAGTATGTTGGTAATACTGTATTTATGTTTATTCATAATAACTTGGATGAAGTGGAAGTACAAGCAACTTACATTGAAGCAGGTAAGTTGGGAGTTGGGATATCATCAGAATAGAAAGCCAAAATGGAGAGCAAGGGAAAAGGAAAAGCAAATAAAGATAAAATCACCAAGAAGGAGGCTGAAAATCTCTCTTGTAAGCGTTGCAATAAAGAGGGCCATGTTGAGGATCATTGTTGGAAATTGCATCTCGAAATGAAACCAAAGTGGACCAGAAAAGGGAAGCAAAAGGTTGCAAAAACAATGAAATCAATATACCTAGGTTCAAATTCAGGCGACGAGATGTAGATCACATCGTTGGTTATGACCAATAATTTTGATGAAGATAATGATTCTAACAGTTCCAGACTCAAGTTATTTCATATAAGGGTTGTTTTGAAACATACAAAGATTGACACATTACTAGATAGTGGATCTCAAGCTAACCTAATTTTAGAAAAAGTGGTTAAGCAATTGAGATTGAAAACCATAAAGAATCATAAACCGTATACTTTAATTTGGATGAGAAGAAATCATAAATTATGAGTGACTAAGAAATGCATGTTACCCTTTGCAACAACTTCTCAATTTAAGGATAAGGTGATGTTTGATGTAGTAAAAATAGATACATGTGGGATGGTCTTGGATAGCCCATATTTATATGATAGAAAAGCAATCTTCTACAGGGAATAAAATCAATAGCACTTGTTCAAAAAACGAATTGAATATGTTGTACATTCTCATTACACAAAAGAAGATAAATCTCTTTTTATAGTTGAGCAGTTAAAACAAGCAACTTATGATAGAAAATATGTTGTTGTACAATCTAAAGAAGCTAAGCAAGAGATCATTAAAATTAATCAAAAACAGAAACACATTCTTAAGGGATCTAAAATTGTACATCAACAAGAATTCCATCATGATAAGTTGAGTTTTGTTTCAGCTATGAAAGGAAAGTAGGGTATGGTTTCAGCTATATCAATACTTTCAATGTTGTTAATGGGTTTATTACTATTTAGTGGTGCCTAGATATTAGTAGCAAATATGAATGTAGATATGGGTGAAAAAGGACTTGATATATTTTTCAATTTGTGTGTTTTGTTGATGATTGCATGGATGACTAAAGGGTATAGGTTCAGCACAAGGTGGAAAGATACCGTCCAAGTTGGAAAATGGAACAAACATTTTTTATGGAACTTAATCGTTTTGGTGGTCCAAAAGGTCTTAGCAAGGAGGATGTGGTCCGAAATTGATCAATGGATGGTCAAGGATCTAATAAAGCCCAAAATTCAAAGTTGTTGGCTTGGAGTGAAATCATTGCCATCATGTAGATCTCGGAAAAAATAATTCTAAACAACTTGAATGGGCGAAAACTGAGTCCATATGTGAAAGTTATTCAAAGTCAAAATTTTCAAGGAAAACTCTAAAAAGTCAAAGTCAATGGGAAGTGAAAATCAATGTGGACGTGGAAACTGACTGGATGTTGACTATGCAATGAGGTGGCAGTTGACAAGTGGCATGCTGCGGTTGGTTTCATTGGGACCAATCCCAAGGAAACAAGTGCCCCTATTAGAATGCAACACGTAGCCTCATCGTATTCGCCAAATTTTCACTAGAGGGTTCACCGGCACTAACGAAATTTGATCCCATGACCTCTGAATTACAAATACATCATCCTACCAATTGATTTATCATGCCTTTTGTTAAATGAAGTGGAGGTGGCCTATTTAAAGGTTATTTTTGTATTGAATGAAAACAATTTATGGCGGAGTCCGCCATTAATGGCGACCCCGCCATATCTTCACCTCCATATAATATCTCCACCAACATTATCAAACAATACCCCGCCATCCTACAAAATCCTCCATTCTATTCTCCATACCTAACTCCACTCTGCCATACCATACCTAAAATCCTCTGATGGTTAACACATTCTATTTAATGAGATACATTGTATGAAGATGGAGAAGGGTGGCATGTTCGTAAACCCTGCCACCCAGACATTAAAAATTTTGATATATGTTTAATAGGATGTATAAAGGTTGGGGTTAGTTATAATGTTAGATATGGTTACATTAATGTGGAGTGATAGGGGTTGACGTTATATTAAATTGCCACACATTAACATATTAGATATGGTTTGTTTTGAAACCATATAATATGGTGGGATTTTTATATGGTGGTATATTTTGGATTAGACCACAATTTATTAAGTGGCTATTTTTGTTCTAGCCCAAACATTATATATTTGTAATGTAATGTCAAGATAGAAAAAGTGAGCTTGGAATTTTGAAAATAAGTGGTGAAATTTCATGCAGCAGGGGAGTTTTTGAGCAGATGTAGGCAACAAAGCTAAGAATTTTGAAGACACTTTCATGGAGATCTGGTAAGCCTTTTTCAGAACCCGAAGTTGCTATAGGATCGTGACACAAAGCATATTTCATCTAGATGGTACAGGATTTTATCTCAAGCAATAATATTTTGATGTATTTATGGTTTGAAGTTTTTAATATAAAGGCCTCCTTGTTGAAGACCAGGGCCCAAAGATGTAGGCTTGAAGATAACCGAACTCCATTAACAATATTTTATGTCGATTTTATTTTCATTTTTGTTGTTCTATATTGCTGCAAATTCTCTATCAGTTCTTCATGCTTATGTTCTTAATGGTGTTTTTAAAAATCATGCATCAACACATTACTTTCTAACAGTAAATAAATCACATTTCAATTAAAGCTCTGTTGTGGGATCACTTGCATCTAGAGGGGTTTTTAACCCAAATTACATATTAATTTATTTTTTTTCCTTTTTCTTTACAATAGGTCCAAATAGGACTTTAACTCTTTGACTCAACAAAACATAGAAGCAAGAAGAACATGTTTATCTAAATAAAATAATAATTCTTGAGCATGTAACCCATGATTTAAAAATAAATAAATTTGTTTTTCTTCTTTTACATTTTACATAAAATATATAATGATATAAGTACAATGACAATTATGAAGACTGAAACTAGTTATATTTTCCAACACTCAACACCTTAATTTTCTTTTCTGTCTAATTTTCCCCAGTATCCTTAAACTCTTTAAACTTGTCAAACACTTCATATTTCTTCTCGAGGAAATAAATCACTATATTCCTCAAGAAGTCATCTATAAATGAGTCATAGCACACAAATTTTCCTAGTGATGGAATCAACATAGGTCCAAAAGCATTACCATGTACCAACTGTAATATTTCCTCTGCCCTCATAGTATCGAAGGAGAATCTTGATTCTGCTTCTTGTAAAAACAATGTTCACATAAATCAAAATCCAAACAGAAATCAGACATACATTCTACTATAACATTACTATGAAATACTTGAAGGCCCTTCTTTCCAATATGTCCCTATCTTTGATGCCACAACATAATCTTTTCTCTAGATACTGTAGGACTTTTTCCTTCTTTAGCTCCACTATAAATAACAACGGAATTATTGAACCGATCACTAAAAAGGATTCCTAGTATATTATATATAGTATCAATCTAAACCTCCCTTAGTACTATCATTTCTCCTCAAACCATCCTACATGTATCCTTTTCAAACACTATTTTTACACATGTATTACTCATCTTATAGAAATCAAATTTTTATCCAATCTTGGGATGTGCAAAACACTAGTAATGTTATAATCCTTCCTACCATGAGCTTCAGCTTAAATTTTCCTCATCCTATGATAATAGTTTTCAATTCATCTCCTCTAAAAACATCACCTCCATCATATATTTTATATTCGTAAAACCACTCATTATGAGGAGTCATATGAAAGGGTGCACCTGAATCGACCAACCATGCCTCGTGATCTACATGTGTACTTGAAGAATGTTGGGTTGTGTTATATTCTTTCCATGACTAACCTACGTAGTGAACCAAGGGGTTAGAGGGGAGGCGGAGCCCCCCC
>APFE030376236.1:0-10001 GCA_000404065.3 Pinus taeda | reverse complement strand
TCATTATGTTCCTTTCAATGTTACAATACATATTTATATATGTCGAAGCATCCAATACCATGGACCAAAAACCATCGCATCCAAAACCATGGACCGAAAACCATCGCGTCCAAAACCATGAGCAAAAAATCTTACACAAAACCATAGGTAGCTCTACCCAACTTAATAAAAACAAAATTTTCTGGGGCGTTGCCCTAGACCTGATAAAGTGGGGTTACCTGCACCCCTCAAACCCCCTGTGATTCCCCTCGCTACGCAATCGGCGCAATGAAGGAGGGGCTCCGCCCCTCTTCTAACCCCTCGGTTAACTACGTGGGCTAGTCATGGAAAGAATATAACACAACCCAAGACTCAAATAACACTGTAATAGGGGTTTGAAATGGAGTAGTCATTTCAGGAGAAAGTAAGATACCTAGACAAGCAGGAATTGACCCAATGCTAGGAAGAAATTAGGAACGATGATGAATATCATTCCAAGGAGTTTCTTCTAGAGACATGACTTCAACAATGCTTTCATCAATCAAGAATGTCTCACTTAAAGGATCTTAGAAATCAAAAGAACCAAGCGAAGGGATTTGTAAAAATGATTCTAGGGCAAACGTCAATTGATCATGAGCTGTGTATGCCACCGCAGAAGCCAGAAGGACAGTTAGATAAGATTTCTCAACTGGGATAAGCAGCATGGTGTCACCAAAATCATCGATCTAGTCAGGATGAGGAATAATTCATGGGTCATAAGTAGATGAGATCATGTTAATTGAGGCAACGTTTGAGGGAGGAGGAAAGGAAAAAGTTTCCATCAAGGCAGGGTCCTTGAAAAGGCCTACTCCAACACTTTTGTAAGGGATGTTGGTTTTCCCAACATAAGGCACACTATTTGCTGCAGAATCATAGGAAAAGAAAGCTAATTGATCAACAGTAATAAGTTTCCCTTGGTGGGGAAAATGAAGCACATGAAATATTGATGAGACCACACAAAACATTGCATGATTCCAACTCCGACCAAGTAAAAGGTTGTAATCGAGATTGGCATCAACAACCTCGAATTCTAAATTTATTGTCTTTCCATGCAACTAAATGGGTAAGTCGTTGAGAATACTATATGGGCGGAAAACTCTACCATGGAGAGCTTCTAAAGTGTTCAGAGATTGATTGAGAGGAGGTGATCCAATGGCTTTCCAACAAGGGATGGACATGTGGCATGTGGATACTCCTTCATCAACAATAGTCCCGTGTATAGTCTTGCCTTTAATAATAACTTGGATAATAAAAGCAAGTTGAGGTGACAATCGTGGAGTCTGTGGGATGAACTCCTCCAACAGCGGATAGCAAAGCCTTCCTTTGTGACAGGCACATCTAAAGTAATTCCAAATCCGACATCGTCGAAGGTGCTTGAGACAAGTCTTCTACAATGATGTAGTGTTGGGCATTTCACACATTTGGATTATAGGATTATTTCTAAATAACGACTTTAAGGGGTGGTCAGATTATGGAATTGTTGCTAGGTTTCTTGATGTGGAGAGGACTGGAATTGGATGGAGTGGAGGAAGAGGGTACATCAGTGGTATCTTTCTCCACCACAAGTTTCTCGGGAGGTAAATAATATTTCAATCTCGTGGCTACAAAAATCTGTTCGAAGCCACTAATAAACACTTAAGAACTTCCAGAGGCTTGAGCATGGGGTTAGTCTACCAATTGTGTCCGTTGAGATGGGAAAGGTTCCTTAAGAATAATTGGCATCCCTATAGTGCCTTTTAGAAGACGAGTGGTATAATGATATTCATCACAGATCATGTAGGGATATTTAGGCTTTCATTTGGGTGTGTCATCAGCTCAATGTTTTTGGGAATCTTGTTTAGGGGTATATTTTTTATTTTTTCCTTTACCGTTTTTCCTACCTTTCAAGTATTTATCTCTTGTGGTAGACTGGACAAAATTTACCTCAAAGGCTTTATCAAGATTCTTAAGAGTATCAATAGTTTTTGAAGATGCAGCGACTAGGGTAGATTTAGCTTTTGAAGAGGTAACCATAGTAGTAATAGACCGTTGAGCCACAGATTCAATGATGCCATCGACAGGTGGTGAATTTTTGGGTTTGGAAGAGGCAGGGTCAATCAAAGGTCGATGGGTGCCATGTAAGAGTTTATATAACATGTTGTATTGTGAATAAACCAAATCCAAATATTAGGCATAGGCAATGCTTGTTCCTCAGTAACACACCCACCCATGGTTGTCTTTATCACAATGTTTTAAAACTCCAACTCGACCAAGGGTCGACTCCGACTCCAACTCCGACTCGATATCGACTCGGCTGGCTCGATTTCAATGACTCGGTTGTTGTAAAAAATACATTAAATATTTATTTTTTATAAAAACACATAAATTTAAAGATTTTCATTCATGTTTCCAAACACATAGCATTAGAATATATATAGAAGACAACATATGATCAAAGTAGGCTCATGAATATATCCATTATATTAAAATGGCACCTAGTGCACTGTCCAATACATACACGATGATGATATAGAGATCAAAACAAAAACACATAACCAAGGAGGCTAGAAATGGCCTCTACAACAAAAGTCTATGACTAGTACTATTGGTTACTGCTAGAGTTGCCAACTTCATTTGGCTCAGTGTTACTTGGGAATGGGAGCGAAAGCGGGGAGCGGGAGCGAAAATGGGAGCGGGAGCGACATTTTCGGAAGCTCCCAGTTTGGGAGCGAATCTCAAAGGAGTTCGACAACCAATGTCACTAACATCAAGGTACATAGAGGGATTGGTCCTCTTGATTAAATACGAGTTCCATACCTTAATACATGACAAAATTCAATGGAAACATTGCAATCCCCCAATCCTGAAATCCTGAAAAACCAATAAGTCTGCTGGATTTTGAATGAAATCTAAAATTCTACTTTCTCCATATAAAATCCAATGAGGCCGGAACCACTCTCAAACATCCTGAGTCATTTCATGGTAATGTTAAAAATTTAAGTAAAAGGATGAAATGAAGATTAAGGAGAATGTCACTTTTACTTCAAGAATTTAACATTACAATGAATAGCATAGCCTTAGTAGGGCAATATGATCAAATACTAGGGTTTGGGAGAGGGGAATGGACCCCAAAGACCAGCAAACTAATTCATAAACCCCTTTGGAGTCCCCCACACCTAGAAAAAAAAAAGCGTGTTTTTATGGTTCACTGGCCACTGTCAGCTACCCGGCCGAGTAGTTATGGATCCGGCTGAGTCGGTCGGGTCAGTCATAACTCGGCTAACTGAACCGAATTTTTTGCAGGGTTGAATTTTTTTTCCTGGCTCGGACCAACTTGGCCGAGTCGGTTCTGAGCTAGTCGGATCTTAAAACAATGCTTCAAATAGAAGTTATATTAACCCATCAACACCCATATTGCTTAATGCATCATGATTAATGGGCAAATACTAAGGATATAAATTTAAAATGTATAACGTAAAAATAATTATAAAAGATAGATGTTAAAAATTAAGCTAATCTTAAAAGATGGTTATATAATTATATATCTTAGAATATTAAATAAATTATAAAATGATTAAAAAAATAGATAAATTAAAGATAAGGTACCTAGTATAAACCTAGGACCTTTATATTTAAAACAAACAAAAATAAGGATATTAAACCAAAATTCATAATACAGTCAATATACCTTTTAAAAAGAAATATATATTACGTGACATGGGAAGGGTGTCACGATGAGGAGAAGTGGTGGGTTGCTGGTGGAAGGGCGGCCACCACCAAGAAACAACTTATAAGGCACGAGAGAACAGTTTTGGGAGGGCATAGGGAAGAAGAAGAAAGAACGAAGGAAAGAGATACTGAAGAGGGGCGAAAATTTATAAACTTGAGTTACCAACAGAGGGAGGGCTGGTTGTTCTAAGGTTTCTGGGCACGGGGGAACAGTCTGCTTCAATTGAGAAGCTTACTGGACTGAGTGTCAAGGTTATGCTCAGTTTCACTGGGTGGTTTTGGTCTTTCGGTAACAAAAGCGGGTGCAGCGTGAGGCATCATCAATCGCAGGATACCAAAATGTAAAGTTCTGAGTCATTTAACCAGAAATGTACATCTCTAAAACATAATATGTGTTTTCTTCAAATCTGCTTGTAGCGTAAATGACTTAACTAACATTCATATAACTAAATTACTCAGTTTGGTATGGAGTACCTACCTGTATTCCTGCGGTTGATGATGCCTCAAGCTGCACCCGCTTTTGTTACCGAAAGACCAAAACCACCCAGCCAAACTGAGCATAACCTTGACATTCAGTCTAGTAAGCTTCTCAATTGAAGCAGACTGTTCCCTCGTGCCCATAAACCTCAGAACAACCAGCCCTCCTTCTGTTGGTAACTTAGGTTTATAAATTTCCGCCCCTCTTTAGTATCTCTTTCCTTCATTCTTTCTTCTTCTTCTTGATGCCCTCCCAAAATTGTTCTCTCGTGCCTTATAAGCTGTTTCTTGGCGGTGGCTGCCCTTCCACCAGCAACCCAGTGCTTCTCCTCATCGTGACACCCTTCCCATGTCACGTAACATATATTTCTTTTTGAAAGGTATATTGACTGTATTATGAATTTTGGTTTAATATTCTTTTTTTTGTTGTTTGTTTTTAATATAAAGGTCCTAGGTTTATACTAGGTACCTTATCTTTAATTAATTTATTTTTTTAATCATTTTATTAATTTATTAATATTCTAAGATATATAATTATATAACCATATTTTAGGATTAGCTTATTTTTTAACATCTATCTTTTATAATTATTTTTTGGTTATACATTTTAAATTTATGTCCTTAGTATTTGCCCATTAATCATGATGCATTAAGCAATATGGGTGTTGATGGGTTAATAT
Organism: Pinus taeda; assembly: GCA_000404065.3. Classification (NCBI taxonomy): domain Eukaryota; kingdom Viridiplantae; phylum Streptophyta; class Pinopsida; order Pinales; family Pinaceae; genus Pinus; species Pinus taeda. Next base: position 5,118 of record APFE030376236.1, on the reverse strand, counting down.
AACTTGTATTTGAAGAAATGTCATGATATTTAATACTTATAATAAATTTAGTATATAAATACTAGTGCGGTGCATGCAACACATGCATATGTAGCTATCATATGCATGCATCGTATGCATGCTATTATTCTTGTGTTCTATATATTATAGATAGGTCGTTACATACTCTTATTCTTGTGTTCTCTATATTATAGATAGGTCGTTACATACACCCCCTCTTCAGAAAACTTAGTCCCAAAGTTAGAGTTTTTATCTTATATGAATACTTATGATAGCAATTAGTACATTCTTCTTAGGATTATGTGTCGAGGTTAAATTATTACTTAATGTGAAGACACTATAAAATTGGTGTTTTGAATACTTTTAGGTTTATAACTTTAATGAACATGCCTTACTTCAATCAGGTTCCTAAGCTATTACAAAATCATCCTATCCTTCCTAATCTCTTCTGCCCCCATCCTATCCGTCCTTTACTAGAATATGCCATGGCGTTAGTTATACTAACCTAACCAATCATAAACTCTAAGGATGGCAACATCGGCTATATCGACCTGATTCCCAGTAGGCATTCGACAGTCATCATCACACGTCTAGGGGAGCGTGATTTGCACAGTCCTCCCATGACTCTAAAGTTCGGAGGATAAACGATGGGCAACACCTCCATTCCTCCCAGTAGAATCAGGGTTAATACCCTATCATGGAATTTCTTTGAGCCTTAATTGTTTTGAGGTTTCTGTCATCACGTGGTCATTTTGGTAACAGATATTATCTGCAATCATAAACACTTGTCCATGCATTTATAAAATGTGCATTAACATATTCAAAAACAAATAGCTTATGTATAATTCATACATGTCAACTACAGTATAACATACTTTGCCGTATTCTATTCATGTCATTAGCTTTCATATTAACATGTAATCATTCTTTGATTTCTATCTCATCAGTCATATTGATATGCATAAATGGAACAAAATTATAATAACTTAATTTTCATCAACAGCAAAATTACTCAAATATTCGTACCCTGATAACTATAATTGAGTAAGATCAATAACATATTTCGTTTTGGTATCCATGTACTAGCGGAATTAAATAGATATCATGTCATAAAAATTCATGTTTATATATGGTCATTCTAAAATGGTTCTGAGTCTATGATTTTAAAGTAAAGTAAACATATACAAAATATGGTTTAAAGTTCTTCAAAATTGACACAAGTTGGGGTATTTTTGACATATGATCTCTGTATCTTCCAAGTAGCTGATCCAGGACTATACTTGTCCCACTGGACATTAACTTGGTCTACTAGACGATTCCTGAGCTGTTGAACCCTACGTTCCAGTATACGTAATAGTTCGACCGATACGATTTCTTCGTCTGATACTTGCAGTTCCTTCCATTGAAGGTTATGAGATTGGTCAGCTATGTAATGCCTTAATACAGATACATGAAATACATTATGAATTTTATGCAAGTGAGGTGGCAGTGCAAGACGATAGGCAACAGGTCGATCTCTTTCCATGAGTTTAAATGGTCCAATAAATCTGGGTGATAACTTTATCCATTTTCCAAATTGAATAGTACTTTTATTTGGTTTGATGCGGATGAAAACCTAATCCCCTACCTCATACTTCCTATCAGTTCTGTGAGCATCAGCGTAACTGTTTTGTCTATCCTGTGCTTCTTTTAACTGCTGTCTAATTTGTTTTACCCACTCTTCCATTTTTTGGATTAATTCTGGCCCTACTATCACTCAATCTTCTAATTTGTCCCAACTTAACGGTGTTCTGCAAGGTCTGCCGTATAATGTTTCAAATGGAGTTATTCCAATTGAACTGTGATAACTATTATTGTATGCAAATTCGACTAAGGATAAATACTTTTCCCAGTGCGATTGCTGATCCATAACATATATCCTCAACATATCTGCAAGTACTTGATTTACCCTTTCTGTTTGCCCATCAGTTTGAAGATGATAAGCTGTGCTTAAATTTAATTGATTTTTTAACGCTAACTGCATGCAAGTTCAGAATTTTGAAGTAAATTGTGAATCTCTATCTGATATAATCTTCTTAGGTACTCCATGAAATCTGATAATTTCATTTATGAATACTCGAATTATGTCAGCAACTTTGTAAGTACCTCTTACGGGAATGAAATGGGCGCTTTTCGTTAATTTATCCACTACTACCAGAATGGCATTATGTCTTTGAGAAGTAAGAGGTAGCTCAGTAATAAAATCCATAGAAATGATCTCCCATTTGGTCATAGGAATGTCGTGAGGTTGTAAGAGACCTGCTAGATGACAATGATCTGCTTTTACTTGTTGACATTCCAAACATTTTGCAACGAATTGAATGATATCACGTTTCATGCCCAACCAGAAGAAGAGTTTCTTGGTATCCATATACATTTTCTTTACTCCAGGATGTGCACAATATACTGTTCTTTGGGCTTCCTTAAGGGTGGTGTCTAGAAGATCCCTATTATCAGGAATATACATCCTTCCATGAAATCGTGAGATTCCATCATCTTCTAGTTCATATCCTTCAAACTTAGATTCTTTCGGCATTTTACTATCAAGACTAGATCTTACCTTTAAATACCAACTATTTTTTATGAGATGTTCTAGTACTTGTTGCCTTAAGTCTACTTGGATAGGTATGAGGGAAAATATCCATGGTCTTCTGCTTAAAGCATTTGCTACTACATTTTCTTTTCCTTTTATATATGATATTCCAAAGTCATATTCACTTAGGAATTCACTCCATCATCTTTGTCTGGCATTCAAGTCTCTTTGGGTGAACAAATATTGTAGACTTTGATAGTCACTTTTAAGCGTAAAACTTCGCCCCACTAGATAGTGTCTCCAAATTTTCAAAGCTAGAACTACAACGACTAACTCTAAATCGTGATTAGCGTAGAGTTCTTCATGAGGTTTTAACTTTCTTGAGACATATGATATTACTCCTCTATCCTGCATTAATATTGCACCTAGCCCATGTTTGGATGCATCAGTACATACTGTAAAATCTTTGTCCATATCAGGGACTATTAAGATTGGACTTTTAATAATCAAATATATATGACTTAATTTATAATTAAATAATGTTCATATAAATATTAATTAAAAATTTATAGAATTACCATATAATTACATATGGTAACATTTAAGTTATACAATATAATTGAAAAGTCAGTCAAATGGCAATTAAATGGTCAACGGACGACGGGGAATACAGATGACAGGGGTTCGAGACAGAATGGTGGCTAGAGCAGAATGGTTTTGGAACGGAACCGTGAACGGTGAACAGAGACGGGTCGAACACATATATATGGTGGGGAGGTCGCCAGGTTGAAACCCCCGCCCAACATCTTGGGCGTAATTACCATATATTTCATATGATGTTACATTGCGGCATATGTTAATGTTTGTGGGGTATGATATATGGTTTGATCGCATATATATTGTGACCATAGGATATCCTTCAAGCTCAAACAAAGATTGCCAAATCATTATTTCAGTTTCTCACAAATTTGTCATCGGATTTTCCAAGTATGATTTCTAACAGCAATATGTTGCCTTCTTACATTAGGGTTTGATTTTGTGGAATGAATCGAATGAAGTTTAAAACATAATTCTTATATTTCATCTCTTCACGAAGATAATTTTTTATCGACTTCATTACTTATCTTTGTAACTGAATGAATATTGAGATTTACAGATCTAGGGTGTTGGTTATCATCCCCAATTATGTTTTGACTCTATTCAGATGCCATCGATAACTTTAATTTGGTACAAAGATTTGCCTCAATCAGAAAATGACATTGTGCTGTGCGACTGTCACATCTTGTTCTAAATTTGTTATGAGAATTTCTTAGGGCAACGGGCAAATATAAATATTCGACGAAAAGAGTGCATGATTTATGTAGCTTGGAAAGATAGACCCAAATCGAAGCATAGATTTGCGGTGATGAATATCGTACAAGAAGGGTTTCCAGTTCCCCCTATTAAAACAGTTCGATGCTAACGCTGAGACAAACATTTGCATCCACAGCTACAGTTCCTACGTTTATTTAGAAAATGAAGACAAGGGCAAACTATTTCTGCAGTTGTGGAGCTATGCCAACAAAATTTTGGTCTGCTTGAAAATCTAGAAAGGCCAATCTAAGAGGGCAGAAAACGTAGGTGGGTGTAAGCCCTGTAAGGTCAAATGGTTTTAACCTGGCTCTGATACCAAAATGTAAAGTTCTGAGTCATTTAACCAGAAATGTACAGCTCTAAAACATAATATGTGTTTTCTTCAAATATGCGTGCATCTTAAATGATTTAACTAACATTCATAGTTGTGGAGCTTTGCCAACAAAAATTTGGTCTACTTGAAAATCTAGAAAGGCCAATCTAAGACAGCAGAAAACGTAGGTGGGTGTAAGGCCTGTAAGGTCAAATGGTTTTAACCTGGCTCTGATACCAAAATGTAAAGTTCTGAGTCATTTAACTAGAAATGTACAGCTCTAAAACATAATAATATAATATGTGTTTTCTTCAAATCTGCGTGTATCTTAAATGATTTAACTGACATTCATATAACTAAATTACTCAGTTTGGTGTGGAGTACCTACCTGTATTCCTATAGTTGATGATGCCTCAAGCTGCAACCACTTCTGTTACCAAAAGACCAAAACCACCCAGTGAAACTGAGCAGAACCTTGACACTCAGTCTAGTAAGCTTCTCAATTGAAGTAGACTGTTCCCCTGTGCCTAGAAACCTTAGAACAACCAGCCCTCCTTCTGTTGGTAACTCAGGTTTATAAATTTCCGCCCCTCTTTAGTATCTCTTTCCTTCGTTCTTTCTTCTTCTTCCTGATGCCCTCCTAAAACTGTTCTCCTGTGCCTTATAAGTTGTTTCTTGGCGGTGGTCGCCCTTCCACTAGCAACCCACCGCTTCTCCTCATTGTGACACTTCCCATGTCACGTAATATATATATTTTTTAAAAGGTATATTGACTGTATTATGAATTTTGGTTTAATATTCTTTCTTTTTTGTTTGTTTTTAATATAAGGGTCCTAGGTTTATACTAGGTACCTTATCTTTAATTAATTATTTTTTAATC
>APFE030376225.1:0-14594 GCA_000404065.3 Pinus taeda | reverse complement strand
TATAATGCATTATTATTTTAATAAATTAATAAATTAATTTTTAATTGACCTAATTTAACCTTTTTCTATAAAATTAATTATAAATAATATTAATTACAATTATGATAACAATAATAAAAATAGGGTATTTAGAAAATTAGGTATAATAATTAAATTATTAGAATATACATATATATTTGGATAGATTTAATGAATTAATAATTTAAATAAATATTGACATATATATATTTATATATTTATATTATTATATATAATGGAGTAATATTTTAAATAAATAAATGAATTATTTTTAACAGATTAACCTTTGTTTTGTTTTATTTTTCACCTGGTTAACCTAGCTCCATGAATATAATAGTATTTTAATATTAAATTAGTTATAGGAAGTTTGACTGGGGTTCTTGAGTGGAAAAGTAGTTGTTAGGTTTTTTTTTTAGCCGTTGGAGTCTCTGCTTAGACAATTTAACACGCTGAACTGGATCTATATCTTCAACTTGTCCTGACGATGAACCACATTGGTTGGTTCGAAACGCGTCGACAAAAGTCTTTCTTATGTGATTTACGCTGAAGCTCTTCTTATTATTTATGACTGATCACAGAAGCCTCAATTCTAGAAATATTGTTATATAACCCTAACTTGGGAAATAGTGCATCCAATTGGTTTTCTCATATATAGACTATTATCCATGAAACATTGACTCTCATCAGGATGTTGATCTTTATGATTGCAATTATTTTGCATAGATTAACAATCATGACAAATGATCTTGGAATCATCCCAAAATTCCTAATATTGGCGATGGAAAGCTTTATTTCCCTTGAACCAAATGCAAAAACATAAAGCAAAGAATAATTAATAGGTCAATATCTAGGAAACATTGCATAGAGTATGGGCACCCAGAAAGTTGAAAACAACAACACCGCTTCGTAAGATAAATAACATATGTTTTTTTTTTTTTTCCATTTTTCAATAGTTTGAGATATTTTAATATTTTGATAATATTATAGTTATTTATTTGTAATTACAAAGAGAAAAGTGTTAATTTTTGGAATTCCAATTGCTATAATTCATATAATAGGCGGCGAGGGTCATAGAATTGAAGCTAAAGCTATGGAAGAAAATTGCATTGATATTATTGACACTTTTCTTTCCATTGATGAAAACACACCTTGGATGAGATATATGAAAATATTTATGATGTACCTCTTACTGATAAGATAGAAAGCTCTTTAAAGACTCAAAGACAAGTATTCTCTCTACTCTTTTATTATTGGTCAACTTGAACATATTGAATGATATTTCAAACATATATGACATATATATTAAAGTACGTGATTTTTTATGTATATACATATTATTATTTCCTTTTTGTGGTTGTAATAAATAAGGCCTTTATATCAACTATTTAGTATACTAATTTATTTTTCTTGTAAATGGTTAGGTAATATTATCCCACTGCCATGTAACACTTAACATGACACATACCAAGAATTGTGTGGCATCAAGAAATATATAGAATTGGAGTATAACAAAATTGATACATACCCTAATGATCACACTATATGTTATGGACAACATGCATTAAAATTTGAATGCCCTAAATATGGTACTAGTATATATCAAATAATCAGGTAACAATTAAGGTTCTATGCAAAGCTCTTCATCATATGTCCATAATTCCATGTATCCAATGAATGTTTAGGTGCAAAATATTAACACATTTTATAAATTATCATGGATAGAAGAGAAGTGAAGATGGTGTTATGCGAAGTCTCGGAGATGGTTTTTCATTTAAAGACAAAAAGTAAGGAGGGCCCATTTTTAAATAACTTTGTAAATTTTATATACAATGGCAGCTAATGGTGCCAATGCATTTGGAGAGATTAGATCCATTTATTCAATTGCGCTATTTTTAGTTATAAACATGAATATCCCTCATTGGATGTCGATAAAGAGGGCACATAATGTTGCATTAATTTTTGTAGTATTTATTTTTAGGAATATTAACATTTTTTTCATAGGTACACTGTTGTATAGAGGAATAGATGTATACTGTCAATACTATCAATATCCATCATGTCACTTGCAGGAATAAAATTCGAGCGGGGAGGATTCCATTCCTTCCTCCCAACCATCTGAGATAACCCCAATTGACAAGAATGTTAACAACATACCAATTCAATTTTTTTTTAAATTTTATGCTTGTTGCATTTTTTGCATGTACAAGGACTTAGTTATTCTATTTTCAAATAACAAGCACCAACTTAGAGACATGAATGTATATGTTGAGCCTCTTATTGATGAATATTAGCTAGCGCCAATATGTATGCCATCTCCAAACAAATAGGTAAAAACAATCTCAATTCCATGGACAATTTATGATGCACCAAGCTTTACACATTTTTGCAGTGTATAAATTTACAATCTAAATCTATATATTATTTATTACTTGAGTTTTGTTTTTTGTTAAATATTTTTTCATGCTATTTACATTATCTTATATATTATAGGGATTTAAACAAAGGGTAAATATGCATGTCCATTATGTGGTCCTACAACAATATGTAAATGTTCAAGAATAGGAAATCATGTGTATAATGAGTTTATGCATTTCCTCCCTATGAACCATAAGTATAAAACTAATGGAAAAAATACCTTTAATAGGTAGGAAGAGGGTGGAAACCCACAAAGAATGACACCTCAACTATGTTAAACAATTAGTTTCAATTACATCAATATTTTATTTTGTAAGTAAAAGTGTGGCATTTTATTAGAAACAAAATGAGACATGGACCTATACTAGTGGCAAAATTAGAGTTTTTTGAGCACCCAAAAATTTATATTGTTTTGAGAATTCAAAATTACAACACAGAAACTATGAATCTTGTGGTTTGCTTGAGCTAACATACTCGAAACACTAGAAAACCAAAGATAAAAGTTAATAACAGTGGAGTGAGCATAATTCATCAACCTGCCTTGGGAGTTTGATTCTTCTATAGTAATGGGCTCTTTACTACTCCAAGGTGAGTAGTCGGGATCCAGAGGGAGGCCCAAGAAGCCTTCAATCCTTTGTAGTCATTGATCCAACCCTTTATCTATGAGTTGCAACACATCTAAAATCAACAATATTTCTTCCCAAGCTTCGTTTCTATATAAGACTCTCTCAAGCAACATTTTCATGTTATAGTATATATTTATAGTGTACATATATCGATTGAATCTTCCCTTTTTGTGCCCAACATTCAAGATCCAGTTAGTGAATTCATCTACAATTTCCCCATTCGATAAACATTCATGTTACACTTTTATTCCCCATTTTACCATGATAATTTCCTCCTAAATTTGAGGCGAGGTATAATATTTGTAATGCCTTGCCAAGGCCTCTGCACGTAGTTGAGCTCAGGATCCCATCTTGGAGTAGTAGGCCTGGCCTCTTTGGGACCTAGCTTGCTATTTAGGCATGATTACTTGCAAATGGATATCGAGGTCAAAACTCATGTGGGGAAGGGTAAAGCCACGTGGGAGGTTGTTATAACCCTTTTTAGCACCTTAGGTTAGGTAGATAAATCCTAGCTCAATTTCCCAAAGTTGTTGGTTTGAATGCAACCTTTTTCCTCCTTCCTTGTGCTTCTTTACTAGCCCATTGCTCCCACAAGCTTTCCATTCTATCACACATTTGACCATTATAGTGGAATAACCTGTTACTTGATTATGCAAAATGTCTTTTTGCATGGGAGTGGTGGAGGTCAAACTTCTAGAGTAGGTCACTCCCGAGGAGATTGACTCAACCCATTTGATCTTGAGTTGGCTGGGGTTCAATTACAAGAGAAGTTTTCTAACTTCTCATGGACCTAGGTGTCTAGATACATCCTCTTGAGTTTGGAAAAATCTTATATAATGAAACCCTCTCAAGGGGAGAGGGAGAGATAGAGAGAATAACTTAGTGATGTTGGTGTATTTCTTCCCAGATTTACTTATGTTACATGTGAGATGAACCTAGTCTTCCTACAAGTCAAGGGAAGAGAAATGCCAAGGATTGAAGGAGATCCCATTAGTATATAGAGGTATCATGTATTTTTGTGTTATTTTGGTTAATGAAATACAATTGTGAATTATGTCCTATATGTCGTGTTCTTTCATACATGAATGCGATTTGGTTATTTTTGGTGCATACTAACTTTCCTTTTGTAGAAGAAAACATCATATTATTTGGTGGTGTATATTGGGGATCAAATCAGGTAGTTTGGAGAAATATCTCTAGCAATTTTACTGGCTCTATAAACAAAACTAGCCTACATGGGTACACATGTATGTTCCTCTTATCTTCTTTGATGATATGAATGGTGTGTTATTATAGTGGATTTTGAGAGTTCGTTTGTATTTATCACACACTCTCTAGCCGATTGTTGGCTTAAGGGGGTTTGGACCCAGGTTCAGAGTTAGCTGCACTAACCAACAAAACCCTACAATACCAGCCCTTTTGGCAATAACCCGCGTAGCACAGGCAGCAGTCTCACCCTACGCAGTATTGGGGGATGTTAAAACTAGGTTTCTACATCCAAAGGACTATGTGTTATAGATCCATTTGGGAAAATCAAATCCCAACATTCAGATCAGTGATTTAGAACCCATCAAACCCTAAATTCAGTTGTTTCATGCCTTAAACAAGTCAACCCTTTGAATGCATCCTTCCCAGACAATTTCATGACTTGAAGACATCCAAAAATTTCCTCTAGAGGGAAGGGTGCTCTCCAGAGCACCTAGGCTTCCTTTCGCCTGCGCTGGGTGAGAATGAGCGAAATTCACATAGGGTTTGGGGAATATTCTTATCTTTTGGAGTCATCTAGAAATTTCCCTGTCTTATCAACTCCTATGAGCTCGAGAATGGATGAGTAATGAGTTAAGGATCATCCTATCCTCTTATCCCTTCCTCAATGGACCTAATTCTAAGTATGGAAGGCCATTCAATGTCACCATTAATGGCAAAACCTCCTTCATATTCCTATAAATTGACCACTCATCTAAGTGATCAGAGGCTGGATTATATTGAATTATAAGGAGATAATGCTGCTATGAGACTTGACTTTATAGCAAACAATGTGATGCCACAAGCTTGTATTTCTTTTGATGTGATGCGGATGGGATCCAAGCTGGAGGAATGACTTTGAATCAGACACTGATGGTTGTGATTCCTTCTTCTATATAATAAAGTTTTTGAACCTTTTTCCATATGATGTGTTCTTTCATAATGCTTATATGTATGAATTGCTTCTGATTCCTTCCATTTATATTCAATGGATCGTATGCTTTGATCATTTTTCATCTTTTGTTGTGTTGACAGTGTACTTTCAAGCGGATTAAGTACAGGAAGGAGAGATGGAATCGATTCAAGGGAGACGAGAGGAAAGCAGAAGGCCTTCTATCCTCTCTTCTTATCTATTGATTATAGGGAAAGTCTAAAACACTTTAAATTGTTGTTCTAGGCACAACTACTTGTCTAGTGAATTAGTATTTATCTATAGATGCTAAATTCTCCAAAACACTATGTGATGGTTTTCTATCACTTCTAGGGCTTTATTCTGACTTCGCAAACCCTAACCCTTAAAATCCATAAATTACAGTAACCTACAATTAACATGTCCAAAATATGCGCTAACTATTCTAAACATTCATAGCATCAAGTAATTAAACATATCTACCACTTTCGTGCATTTATTAAGTACTTCTCAGGATAATTGTAGTAAATAGAGCGAATCATACTGTAAATTCAGAAGTAAAGTATAACGCACAGATACACAGATAATGCTTCAAAATAGCCTTTATTATGCTAAGATATTCTATTATAGACTCTTTTTACCCTATGCACATAGTTGTAGGGGCCCCTCTCACTCAGATGCGAACTTGCCAAGGTCTTCATGCACATAGCTATAGGAACCTTCACCTTCACCTAAGTACAAAAAAACAAACTTCTCTTACTTAGATCATTCACTGTTTGATTAACTTACTTCTTATGAATCTCTATGACTTCTTTTTATATCATCTTCTATTACAATACCATGGTCCATGAACCATGGGTGGGTCATAAAACAACTTAAATTGTAACAAAATAAGGGGCTTTGACCTTCCTAAAGCCCCTTTGACTCCTAACGACCCTCAAGCTTCACTCCTCAAAATGTGGATAATTTTCAATATTAACAAAACTGTTTACAAAATTGACCCTAGGGGATCCTGTCCTAATAGGCCCCCAACACAAAGTTGTGACTCGTCCTCGAGTCACTCTGTTGGTGTTGGCTTGATATTTGCTTGTAGACCAATGAATTCTGTCTTCAATAGTTGAATATTTTCCATCCCTCCAACTCCCTATCATTAATGCACATTTGGCGGCAAATTTCCAAAGATATGTGTCTTAAATGCTCCCTCCCGCACCCTTTAACAGAAAGATCACCATCCAATCAACTACAATGCTTCCAACAATCACTTTTTGGCTAAGTTGCATAAGACCCACCATTCTAATGCAGTTTCTCCATCGTAACTCTCCTCTGCACCTTAACTTGATTCTCCACATAGGCCATTCACTTCGCCCAACCATCCTTCTGGTAGTGCAGTTTATATTCCTGCACTCCCTTGCAACTGCCTTGAGTACTAAGACTATCCTACATCCATATAGTCTTTACGTAGGGGTGAAATCACCCCTATTGTTTTTGGGAAAACTAGTATTTCTAAGAAATGCCAGCCCTCTAGGTTTGGTAGCTAACCTAGAAAACAACAGTCAAAGCAATTCACTATCTTTCCTATGAGTGATAGATGAGAAAGAGATTATGAACGACCAACCTATAACTTTCGCTTGAATCCTCGCTTGATCTCCCTCTCCTTTGGTCGATCCCGTAACTCCTCCCTATATTTAACACGCTTGGAGAGTACCTGCACAGCTCTAGAAACAAAGACCTGTCAAAGCATAATGATCCATCATAGCATAAATATCATAGAATCAGAAATATGATAAACAAATGAATGCATTTATAGCTAACACAATCAATTGGGAAAAATCTTGAAGAACTTTATTGATAACAAGGAGAATTACAACCCATAAGAACTCTAATTCAGTGCCATCCTCCCAGCTTCAAGCCTTCTTCACCTCATGAATCAGTAAGAACACACCAACAATAACACAATGCTCTCACCTCAATACTGAAACTAGCAGCACTTCCCTACAACTTAGAATAATTCAGCCTTCTGATCTCTTGGATGAGAGATCCTTTTATAGATGATTGCAGGAGGTTGAGTCATCAATGGGGATGATGAATGCCTTCCTATTTTTAGGAATTAGTTCCATGAAAGAGGAAATTGGAGGTGGTTTCCTAATTCCCTTACTCATCCTTGGGTGAACCTAGAGGGGCAAGTGGCACAGGAGAAGTTTCTAGAAGTTTCCATGAGCAACTAACTCTCAAATTCTCTCGGAATTTTGTCCTACCTCACCCATCACACCTTCTACAGGGACAAATTGCGATGCATAGAACTTTGATAGTGCAGTACCTGCTATGCATAACACTCTAACACAGGGCTTTCAATAATGATTCATTTTAGGCACTTTCTAGATGATTTTTGAGATGGAACTTTTGGGGAATGAGGCATTCAGATGAATTGGTTCCTTTAGGGCATAAAACAACTATTTTAGGGGTTGATGAACCCTAATACATCGACATGTGAGTAGGGGTTGATGTGCCCAAATATTTCTGTAACAGTTACCCCTTAAAGCATGAGGTCATAAATGTTCATGTCGAGTGAAATGCTTTATCATGAGGATCGGAAGTTTCGAACTGGAAGGTGACCTGCATCAACTACAATATAATACATGATAATATGACTTTTCATGAACTAGCTGAGGGAGGCATCCCTATGCTTAGATTTATAAACTTTCATAACATGTACATAGATCAGATAGTCGTCTGTAGATATATACTTGTAATCCATGATTGAATGACCATATGTGTGAAGCCCTTGTACATTTGGTGTTATTGTACTCCTGAATATATCGCAGCTCAAATGGATGAAACTAGATCTGGGGTCTTCAAAATCATTCAATCTTCACTCAATGTACAAGTCTAACCATGTGAAAATATGTTCTAAGGTCGAACATGGAGAGACATCACCTGATTACCAGCCAATGATGTAAGCTATTAACATACACGAGTGGGATCGCCGATAATGAAGATGATCCTCAAGGTACAACAATACATTTCACATGGTGTGAATAAATGATTCAATGTCGAACACCACACAAAATCTTTTGGTCGAAGGCCATTGATGTCAACCTGTCGCTGGAAGAGAGAAACTTGCCATTGATGTATGCAAGCTTCAAAGCACTGAAAGCGTGTTTCTAAGTCAACTTCTTCAATAATGAGCTGATGTTGAAAAGAAGTGACTCGTCATAGGAGGGCCTTGATGTATCCCACATCTATGACATGAAACGAAACAAATGACTTTTTGAGATGAAAAAGAACTGACGACACAAGGTTCAGGAATGGCGGTCATGAAAATAAATGTTTGTAGTATTGAAACAAATGAGACTTTAACTGGATGACTTCTCTTGAACATATCGGCGACACTAAGATGAATTGGCAGCGTTTGACCCAAAACAAGAGTTATGGATGGTGTGATAGATCAATGGTATAATGACCATCAAACTGAATAACCCAACCTAGTTTAATCATGGTGATGAAGTGAAAGTGTCATGTTCAAGAGAGACTCACTACCATAAGTTTTCAAGATGCCCCCTTTTTCCCCAGTCATTGCTGATCAATACTTATTTATTTTTTATCAAGCTTGAGGAGGATAACATATGCTTGTTCTATAATTTGCCCTTCAGGCAAACACATCGCTATTTGATGTTTTAATGAGTCTAGCAACGGTGAAACTCGGTCTCATCTAGATGGACAAGTTTGTCGCTATTATTTTAACAAGTTTAACGACAAGGATAACTCGGTCCTTTTCATGTTTAGAGAGTTTGAAAAAAGACAAAAGAAAACTCCATAAGTTATTTTTCGTAAAATAATCCCTCAGGTTTGAAAAAGGATAAAATAATACAAGAGGGATGTCGTTTCCAATACTTTAACGAGCTAGAAGAGACAAGTGCTTGACTATCTTTTCATGTTTAAAGAGTTTAAAGAGGACTCTAATGTTTTATTTTCATTTTTATGTCAAAGCTTGAAAAGAGAACGAAAATTTTGCTCGGTGGTCAAAGACGCTCAATTTTCCATTAGCACATCGGATTCTGTTTTCAATCTTTCATTTTGCTCAAAACTCCATCAAAGATGATTAAAAATACATATTTATGGATGAAAAATGAATAAAACCAATATTTACTTGATGTACATGAAAAAGTAAACATAAAAACCAGTTTTAACAATTTATTTTTACCATTTCATTTCTAACATTGGATTTTGGAGCTCTGAAGTAGTTTTTTCCCCAAATTTTACCAGTGGATTGTGAGAGATTATGTGGATCATTTCCTATGCCGTCAAGACCAGGTAGGAGCTATCCTTATGCTCTTCAATTCTATTCCATTCTTTTTCAATTTTGGGAAACTTTTCTCAACTTTCTGGGCCTCTAGGGTTTAAAATCTCATTTTTTAACCATCGCACCTTGTCCCTATCGAAAAGTGTGATACATACTAGGTTGCTAACAGGAAACCTGCGATGCATAGCGTTGTCATCAAAGGACAAGTACGATGGGCATAGAAAACCAAGTTTGAACAGTTGTTTTTCATCAAATTTTGAATTGATTTTTTCCCAAGTTGGATCTTAACTTTCCTAATGATTGTGTTTCAGGTATTCACTGGATCAAAATGGTTGTTACATGGCAAGAACAAGAACATGAAGAGCTTGCCTTAAATGACCAGGGCACAATAAATGCATTAAGGAACTGTGGTTTGCTAAAGTTTTTCTGCTTGTCCAGCATGAGACAACAGATGGATTTGCTGTAGTATCTTGTTCATGCTTGGGATCCTATTGATCAGGTGTTTTAGATCAGGGGTAAAGCTATTCCTATCACAACCGAGGACATTTATTTCTTGATGGGTTTATCGAGGTGGGGGCCCCCCTTTCATTATTAGGACTCGCCCGAGGAGGCGAATCGGTGAGAGATTATATTCGTCAGTTCTATCGGGAAGGATCGCAACCTAGAAGAGATGGAAAGATTCATATCCAAGATGTTATTGATTGACCTTTGAGGACTATTATCTTTACCATTGCTAGATTGGCTGGCAATGTGGCTTTACATTTAGCAAACAAATCTTATATGTAGTATGCCTTGGAATAACTGGAACCGAAAGTATTTAACTGGTGTGAGGCAGTTCTTCCACTTATGAAAGATCAACTGACCAAAGTGAAGGGTGGGAAGACCAAAAATTTTGGTTATGTGTCCATTTTGATTTCCTTTGCTTTGGAAAGAATCCCACTCATGCAACCACAGAACATTTATCTGGGAGTGCCTGGACTGAGAGAACCACGGATGCAGTGATGGGTAGACCTTATGGCTAGGCATGCTGGCCAATCACAGATCTCATTTCAACTGCCTTCTTCGAGTGGTTCGACCATCAGGAGATGGATTTTGTAGAATATCCATATGTAGGGATGGATTTACGAGGCGATCCAGATTTAGCATTACCAGTGGGGGAGCAGTAGAGCACTATCGGTAAATTGATTTGACCACACTTTTTCTTTTTTAGTTTTCCATTTTTTTTTGTTTTTTTATTGTTACCAAGACTTAAAAAACTCATATGTGTATGCAAATATTGGAGCAGTTCAACCTGTGGCACGCCCACGGGAAGGAGATGCTCCAGTTGAGGGAGCTGTCGGGAGGGAAGTCCTTAGATATTTGGACGTAGACGAGACCTTGGCTCAGTTGCAGGATCATGTGGAGAGCTTAACCCTCAGCATCTTGGATGTCCGGATTGATGAGTTACCCATGAGGCTACAGTGCCATACCACTGGTGTGCTGAGTCGTTGGACGAGGCTCCTGCGCATGATAACACAGGTGGTGACTTGTTATCATTAGCAACACTAGTCTAGGATTTTATTTTTTTCGTTCATTTTGAGTTTTTGGGGTCAGATGACCAATTTTGTCTTGGACACAAAATATTTGTGAAAACTTATAAGCAACTATCTATTTGACTTTCAGAGTTTTATTGTGGTTAAGTGATGAAATCCTATGCGAATGATGATGTGAAATGTTTTCTTTACATATGTTGCAAATTTTTATTTAACACATAGTTTGCTAAAGAGGCAGTCAATGTGTTTAAATTTCTAGAAATATGTTGATATTGAATGAAATCAAAATGTATTTCCAAAATTCTAACTCTTAGGAACATGCAATGAATAGTTGGATTTCGGACGGAATAAACACCAGTAAGTTGTAGAATGATAAGTTGTGAATCTAGCCTAACGATGATTCTGTGTATGCCATGTGAAATGGCATCAGAGAGGAGTTCAATCAACGCGCTATACTTAGCGATGTTGTTTTTCAATCGACCTATACATATCCCTCTAAAACTCACTAACTCGCCGCTTGGAGCAAAGATGGCCCAAGCTGCAGAAGATAAGTTCTACGTACTATGACTAGCTCCGTCGGCATACCCAACAAATGGTTTCAAAAATTTTGACATCTGCAAAAAATGTGAATTGGATTACCTAACCAAATTGAAACTCTAAAAGAAAAACTAACACACAAAAAATGCAATCAAAGCATATGTACAGTGAGTTTTTACTACACTTAATCAAGCATAGTAACGTTTGAGATACAAATTTTGGGGTTGCGACAATGGAATCCCATCACAATCGACTAGCTCGTAGGATCCTTTTGTCAACACACGTTTAACAATATAAGGGCCCATTCGTAATGGTTCAAATTTCCTTGCTCCTAATTTGTTAGAATCTTGATCGTAAAGCAAGACCAAGTCACCTTCTGAGAAGACACGAGGCTTAATATTTTTGTCATATTGTGCATTGATGTGTTTCTTATGTGCTTGATTAGCTAATGTGGCATCACAACGGGTTTCATCCAGATGAATTAATTCCAAGAAACGAGCTTCTTCTTCAGAAGTGTTGGGTAGCAGGTCAATTGCGAGCTTGAGGGATGAGATTTCACATTGAATTGGTAAGACTACTTCCAAACCATACACCAACTGAAAAGGTGTAAATCTGGTCGCATTTCTCACCGAGGTCCTGTATGCCCATAAAGCTGACTACAGGATTAAGTGCCAATTCTGTTTATGGACTCCAATCATTCTTTGCAGCATACGCTTAAGGACTTTGTTGGTTGCCTCAACCTATTCGTTAGCCTGTGGATAATATGGAGTAGAACTATCATGAGACAGTCCTAATTTGGTAGTTAACTCGATCATCATGTGATTGCGAAAATGCGACCCATGATTTGTGACTATAGCTTGTGGTACACAAAATCTAGAAACTACATGATTGAAAAAAAAGAGCAGTTGTTTCGCCACTGTTGTTCAATGTAGGCATCGCCTCAACCCATTTGGTAAAGTAGTCAACAACGACTATAATATACCCATGCCCCCCGGCCAAGGTGGGGTTACATGTCATGAAATCAATGCCCAATTTTGCGAATGGGCCAACAAAAATGACTGGATGCAATGGTGCAGGTGGTAATCTGGTTTTATGATCAAAAATCTGACAAGCATGGCACTTTCTGACAGCAAGTATGCAATCTTTGAATATAGTTGGCCAGAAGTAACTAGCTCGTAGGATTTTATGTGCAGTTGCGTAGCCAGATAAATGCCCCCCACAAGCACCTGAATGGCATTCATTCAAAGCTTTTTCGGCCTCCTCATGCGTGAGGCACCTTCTTAAAATCATGTCGACACCACGATGATAAAGTGTATCATCAATAATCAAATAATATTTGGCTTGGTATTGAGTACATCACTGTTCAGAGCGAGAGGTGTTAGGCCTAAAAGCTTGGGTCTAGAGATAGATCAATATATCCCCATACCACGGATCACTTGACGATATCAGAAATAGAGACTCATCCAAGATTGATGCTTCTGATCTTAAATCATTGGAGGACGAGGGAAGGTCGCAAAGTAGCTCTGCAAAGATGAGAGATTTCTTTGACTTGGATTTGATGAATTCCAAATCAAACTCCTGCAAAATGAATATCCATTTAGAATATTCCCCCACCAACAATTAATGTGACAAGATGTATGTCATAGGGTTGCAATCTGATAGAATGGTAGTTTTGCGAAGGAGAATATCATGTCGAAATATCTGCACAACTTGAACGACTGCTAAAGCTAACTTTTCAACATATGAATATTTATTGTTTTGTATCATTAAGATTGCGACTTAAATAATATATAGGATGTTCAATTTCGTTATCTTCTTGCACTAAAACCATACCGATGGTTGTATCTGTAGCAGCGAGATATAGGTAAAAGTCTTTTTGATAGTTTGGGGCATACATTAATGATGCTTTTATCAGGGAATCTTTGAGAGCATCAAAGGAAGTTTGTGCAACCTGATCCCAATGGAAGGGTACCCCTTTCTTCAATAGACGTGTATAACCTTTAGCTAGCTCAACATAATTTGGAATGAACCTCCTCAGAAAGTTTTCCTTCCCTTGAAGTCTCTGGATCTGTAACAAATTTGAAGGTGGAGGCATGTCAAGAATTGCCTGAACCTTTATTGGATCGAGTCGAATTCTATCCTTAGAAACTACAAAGCCAAGCAGTCAACTAGAGCCAACACAAAACACATATTTGTGTGGATTGAGTCTTATTTTGTAGTGTCGACAATGTAAAAATATGGCTTTCAAATGTTGCGGGTGATCAATTCATTTTCGCGAATGAGCAGGCAGATCATCAAGATATGGTTGAACTATGTGTTTGATGTCATGGAAGGCATGATTCATTTCCCTCTGAAATGTAGCCCCTGCATTCTTCAATCCAAAAGGTAGTTTACGATATGCGAATGCGCCACATAGACATATAAATGCAATTTTTGATTGGTCCTGTGGGCAGATATTGATTTGATTGTAGCCGGAAAATCCATCCATGAATGAAAAGATCTCACATTTGACACATTCATCAATAATCTGGTCGATAAAGGGTGTAGGATAGTTGTCCTTCGGACACGCTTGATATACATCCCTATAATCGACACACACTCTAATTGTCCCTTGTTTTTTCATCACCGGAACAATATTTGATACCTAATCAGTGAGAGGTACAGGGAACATGAAGCCAGCATGCAAAAGTTTTTCAACCCTTGCTTTAATGGAAGCAGCTTTCCTGGGATGAACAGGTTGAAGCCGTTGGCATACTGGTTTGACATCGGGATACTTTTTGATCTCATGTTCAACAATGCTTGAGCCAGTGCCTGGAATTTCCTCATAAGACCATGCAAAGACATCTCTGAATTCGCAAAAAAGAGCAGAGTAATTTTCTAGTTCTGATGGAGAACAAGATTTGTCGACGTGAATATTTTCTACAAAATTGGGTTTGGTCGAAACATTTATGGAGATTATTTCTTCAATGTTAGACAGATTTCACTTAGAATCGATTGTATTTACAGAATTC
>APFE030376214.1:30241-51556 GCA_000404065.3 Pinus taeda | reverse complement strand
AGGAATTCCGTAATCACTCCTTGGCCAATTGAACACATCAAGTAGTTTCGAAATCCACGCTTTCAGCAATCTTTGATTATAGAAAATATGACAGTTACAGTGCGGGTCTCTGCTTGGAGAAAATGCTGGGAAGCGAACTAAGCAATGTCTTAGACTCACTAACTAACCAACCGACCAACCAACCAACCCCTCACTACATTGTTCAGGGTGGTATATATAAGCAAAATATCGGAAAGACATTCATTACAATTGACCTAAACAGGTCTGCTAGAAAAGCTCTTCAAAGATCTAAGTGTTGCTGGAATTAAATGCAGGTAAATCCTTTTGGCTGCGCTAGGGGCAGCTGAATCAGAAAAGACTACAAGCCCTTAGAGGCTTGATGCGGTGCTGCCGGAATGATTGTGCTTTGGGATCTGTAGTTCTGCTCTGGTGCGAGTTAAATGTGCAATGATTATGATTTGAGGGCTTTGAGTGGCTTCACCCTCTTTCTTTGACTCTGTTGGAAGGTATTAAATGTTCTCCTGCTTCGGGCCGCTGCTTAAGATTTTTACTGATACTCTTTGCCGCTACATTGATGGCTTCTGCCGTCTACTAATACTCTTTGACACGCTTGATACCTGATGATTTGATCTGATACACTTTAAACTCTGTCATCGATCTTCTGCTGTCTTTAAACCGAATCAATTTGGCATGATCGGGCGATTTTCTGGCTTTCTGGTTACTGACGTCAGCATGCGGTGGGTCCCTGGTACAAAATGACATGGTGAGGCGCTGATACTGAAGGCGATGCGATGAACTTTTCCGATGCGATCGCAATATCGCATCGGCGGGGAACGGGAAGGTGTTTTAGTTGGACATTTGGCGCTTGCGACCGCCGATCACCGATATCGTGATATCGCGTCGGGTGGTGACGGATGGGTCATACTTGCATGGAGAGGAAACTACGATCTTGCGATGCGATCTGGCTTTATATGGTCTGCGGAGTGTTAAGGAAGTCGGCAAGGGGTTTGTTGTGGTCGGAAGGAGGAAGCAAGTGGGTGTGAAAGGCATTTGAGGCTTCGGAAGGGGTCCGATAACCTGAAAAGGAATTCTATACTCTGGAATGAGTCCATTGTACTTGGAAGATGGTTTGAAGGGGGCGGCACGAGGGTTCTTGCTAAGTTTCAGGTAAACTGAGCAATTCCTGGGGGTACTTATGGTTATTTTTCAACCAGGGGGAGGGATATTTACATAGGGGATGATTTACATAATATTAGTAGGGGGACAGGAAAATATAGGGAGCTAAATAATAATGTTAGTGTTTAATATGGAGATGGTAAGAAAGCGCTAAGTTCAGAAGACCTTAGGCTGTTATAAGGGGATAGAACCATTCTTCAGAGAGAGTATGGAACAACTTTGAGTAAAGCAGATCTTTACCCAAGGAAATGCTATGAAAATGATGAAACTTAAGAGGTATCAAGCAGATCTTGACCTCTTTTGGGGAAGTTAATTAATGATTGGGGGAAAGTGGAGAAAGGGAGTTAGTTATACCTCTTTTGAGCTTCTCGCATAGAACTGCCTGCTGATTGTGTCCTGAGTAGAGATGCCACCGGAAAACCTGGAACTGATCAGCAGTTAGGATTCAGCAACCTCAAAACTACCTACCCAGCCTACTTACCTAACATTTTTTCTTCGTTTGGTTTGGGTGCACTTAGACTTGCAGACCCATCATTCTATTTTTTCTTTTCATGCTTTCCTATCTAAAGACTACCCTTATTTCATCCGAGGGCCCAGATTAAGCTGTTGGGCTCCTTTGATTCTCTACCTATCTAAGAATCTGCCAGATTAAACTGTTTGGACAAATTTACATTCTCTATATTCTAAAACAGGAAATTTAAACCTAGGGAGACCAAGATTAAGCTGTTTGGACCTCCCTTTAACTGAAAATTGGCGATACCGAGATAACTTCTCAAAAATTAGGAAGGCAATTAAATGAATTCTGAGTAACCTTCTTCGCTTGGAGACTGTTAAGCAAATATGGAACATTGCAGCATGCAAAGTATGACATATTTGGCCTGTAAAAATGTCAATCATGAAATATGAGTAACCTGCTGCAGCAGGAGGCTAACAAAGTGTTCTCCTTCCTTAAGGAGTGAATGTATGGTGTTGCCCTACCTTAAGGGTTTGATCAATTAAGAAGCATTTCTATCTATTTCTATCTTGTTATTCTATCGAGACAGTAGAATGATTCATAAGTCATCAGATACTTCTGAAAAAAGAGCTGATTTTAAATCGGCGATATCTCCCTCATCCGGACTCCGATTCGACTGATTTTTTTTTTTGAAATTAGGTGTTTTTTCACCAAGATTCCAGATCTACAATTAGATCTTATAGATATTGCACCAAAACGTATAGATATGATACAACAATAGAACCTCGCGAAGTCATCTAATTGTCATAAACACATGCCCATCAACTACCCATATTTATTGTGCTCCACCTAAGGTCATCATGCTTAGTTACATGGTTTATGAGGTTCAAATCTCTTGCCTCCTCCGACCTTAAACTCTAGTATGTGGCATAGTAAAATGTGAATGGGCAAGAAATAATTCCAAGCCCTCAAGCTCGACCATAGCAGTCTATGATTCATAATTCATTGCAGCATAACACCCAGGTCTTGAGAACACCAAGGCTCGACTCTTGCATTATCCATAAGCAGAAGACTTGAACCTGGTAGTTTTCAAGGGACCCTTCTCTCAATGTTATACACACATGCACACAACTATCGCTATCCCTCTTCAGCTTGCAAGAAATCGGCCTAACCTGGTCTAGAAAATGAATCTATAATGCATATATATAAATACGATTGCTAATCCTTATGAGTTTGAAAATTATAACCCAAGACCCACAGGCCTCATCATTCCATGTTATTTCTTGATTAATTGGCATAAGTTGTCTACCTCTTCACACACAGGTCATATAAACCAATTCGTAGAATTAGAATAATTATAGGAATGCATCATTTATGAAGGAAGACATTCAAAAGAATTTCCACAAAAGAATTCCACATTCCTCAATGTTAACATATGCTAATCATTAACTTAGTGACCCGATTTTACCAACAGATCAGTGCAAGTAATTACTCATTAACATAGATTTCTATATCCATAGACTCTACAGTATTAAGCTATTTCAATCTCACAATATCCACATAATTAAGTCATTTCATGAGATCTTTGCATAACATCGATATTCCTTATTTATATAAGAACTGCAATCCTTAACATTAGCATGAAATTATTTCAATGCAATAAATAGGGACATAACAAAAACCACAACCACAAAACATAAGAAGGAATTTATCTTATAGGAGATCTATCAACTAAGAGTGGGACTCTAACTCTCTTCTCAACCATAGACAACATAAAGCCATCATTACTTGCAATTGTCACCCCAGGGGTAGATTCTAGTGCTTGAGGTGGAGTGCTTTTGAAGGGAAATTTCAACCAATAGAGACAGTTGAAATAGGATGTCACAAGACCACACTGCCTTCATCCACTAGCTACACAAGTTTTCATTCATTCTTCTAAGACATAATTACCATCAATGTTAAGACACCACAACACAGGGAGCCTTACCTCACTTTCAGGAGAAGAGAGTCCACATTAAGGAAGGTTCATTAATGGATAAGTTATTGTTGGGTTAAGAGATCACCTCTCCAAGTGGTTCATTAGTGAGTCAAGCACTAGAGCTTCAGCCCCAAGCAAACTATTGGTGGTTCATCAACCCTCACAAGCATCCTTGACCCTTCCTAATCCAATAGGTTCATCAATCCACAAGCTTCCAGTGGGTTATTCAGCCTTATAGGAAAGCCATTACTCTCTCTATAATGCTTTCACTCGGCAAGCCTCTATGACTATTTTTCAACTAGTTTAATCTCTCCAAAGCTTGATTAATTACCAATTCTAATCACAAAATTCTCCAAGTCTTCCAGTGTTCCTCTCCATTGCATGTGCGCTCTCTTCCACAATCTATGTGTCTATCCAAGAGTCCAACAATGTGTTCCCCTTTTATTTTCTTTTGTTGTGCATCCATATCCCCATGTGCGTGAGAGTGTGTGTCCTGTCAAATAGAGTACTCGTATGTTTTCTCCCTAGCTTCATGTTATTCAACCACTTAGGACAACGCAACCCATTCTACCTTAAAGTTTTGTCCTTTTCTTGCTTATGGTTGGAGCTAAAGGAAACATGGTCCTTCCTCTTCTCTTCAAAACAACCTATTTCTCAACCAATCTCCCTCCTCAAGAAATTTGGAATTTGTATTCCTTCTCTAAGACTTTTTAAGGAATTACAATTATTTACAAAGAGATAAATATTAACCATGGGATATCACAATTCCTTGCCAACTTGAACCAAAACAAACCACTTCTAGTGCCATGGATAAGAGTAATCTCATTATCTTCATACCATGGCTTACGATCTATGGTGGTGCCTGGGTGAGAGCCTAAGAGAAAAACCCTTGTGTTGATAGTGAGCTCCATCACCTCCTCCTTCCCTCAAATCCCCACATTTAGTTCATGATACATCTCACATTGCCAAAATTAAAAAAATCATCAAAATTAACTAAATTATAACTTTATTTTAAACTAGCCTAGATCCATATTAACTCTCGATCCACCAAGAGTCAAGAGTGATCAAATCTCTTTTCACCCTAAAAAAATTTTGCACCTCAAGGGATTTGATCCCTCTCGACACTTCAATAGATTCGCAATTAAGATGGATCTAGATTGGTTTAAAAATAAATACTATACATTTATAAACAATGTATTTAATGTTTATATGTTATTTAATTTAAAATATTTTTAAATAGGATAGTTTTATGCCTTTAAATCGGCTACATTAGAGAAGAATACCATGGGAAAAACCATGGGCTGTCAAAACTTGAAGTCTAAAAACCGTTGTTTACATGACATGACAACATCTCTTCCATATTGGGTTGGAGAGTGCCTCTCGATGCAGTTATTATTATTAATTATAAAAATAATTAATATATAAATTAAGCATATATATACTTAACAAGATTCCTAACCATGGAGATGCAACCCCACTTTACCATGGAAATTCTTAATTTGTAAATAGGCATTGTTACAATATCATGGACCAATACCATGGCTTATGAATACCACATGCCCAAAAAACCATTAAGTCATTTCATATGAAACTTTTTTAATTAATAAATTTAATTAAAAGGATGAAAATGGCATAACTATTTCTGAGATAAATCTCAACCTTTGGTAGATGTATCATGGATAAGTGTTTTGATGGTTATCATAGATTGATGCTTATTGACCTTTAACGACCATTTAATTATCAAGTAGCAGATTGACATGCCAGTAGAGGTCAATTGTATGAAAATATTGGTTTTTCCTACCACAATAATGGCTTGGGTCTGGTACCCATTGAACTTTAGGATAAACATGAGGGTGTTGTTACCCACCATTTTGTGGGTGATATCCATAGGAGAAAAAATTTCTCCAAGATGGTCCTCAACCGACAACCAACAACCCCTTGCAACCACCATCTATCTTGTTGTGCCATTTTTCCACCACCTAAGCTATCCATGTGGTCCCTCGCCCATTTGCCATGATCATATCTTTGAAGGTGGGTCTCCCAAACCTAAAGGTATGCCTTGTCATTTGGTAATTGAGTATTGTAGTTTTCTTATCATGGACACTACTGGGCATGGATTAATGGGGGGTTTCGGTGTAAATAATGGGTCATGTATGTGCCCTTGTCCCCTAGACCTATTTTCAATATTAACCTTGCATTCTAGTACCGTGGAATCTCTTTTATTAACCATTGACTTCAGGGATGCTATTTCATGGGAAACCCTGATTTTGGTTGCGTATTCCCGCTCCCTTGTATGCTCATATTACCCCCTTTCCACTCATTATTACCCCGTTCATCATTTCTCCCACCTGGGTCCACATTCCTCCATTAGGTCCACATAGAGTTAACTCGCCCCTCCCCTTGCCCATACTTTGGGTCATGCTTGGAATGATGCCCCAAAGGTTGATGCAGCTAAAAAGAAAGATAAAAGCATATTTGGCCACATTCAACAGGAAAATTTACCATAAAATGCAAAATATGGTTGGGAAAAACACATTTAGCATGTGGGAAAAAGCCAATACATGACTCTACCCCATCATCATGGCCATCACCCTCATTCCTACAGGTTCTATGAGCCTCTTTCATCATATAGGAACTCATGATTATCCCAACCCCTGGTGGGCAATGAACCGCCCTACCTTAAAAGGTGGTATTCGCTGTTATATCTTATGCATCATGCTATTACACCTTGAATACCGAGCAGTGAATAAAAGAAAAGAATTAAAATGAAAAAGACATATAAAGAAGGGTGGAAAAATCAAGGTCGGGGCACCTCATGTACCACGATTTCTCCCTCTTATACATTATAAACCCAATTGTGGGCTTCCATCTTATTAACTATCATTGTACCCCAGCATGTGACCCAAGTTTGCCCCTTCTCATACCTTACTTCATTCGCATATCTGTCACATGCCACCACATTTTGAAGGATGTACCTTGAACATATTATCTGCTTTAGAAGTAGAAACCACCTAATATGATACTTGGTTAACCCCATTTGGATTTTAAGAGACATTAGCACATCCCGAAGCCCATTATCGGAGGGTAGGACATTTTGAAGTCCCCACCTATGGTCCATGATTGGTAATCTCATTTACTTGATTTCTCTAATGACTTGTTGTATTGGAAGGCTAGGGGACGCATTGGATCTTATGCAGGGTTGTAGATAGTCTCCATCTTAGGTTTGGTCTCCCTATACAAGGTCCTAATCCTCCATATCGATCCACTGGCACATGTATGATTTGCATTGAGAGTTGTGGGCCTCCACAATAGTATAAAACACTCCAGGGATCCCCACATACATTCAAAGATCGCTCGTGGTTCACTTATTAGATGAGGAAGATGCACCTGATACATATTGCCCAACTGACCCTAGATTTGCACCATACACTTGGTAGATGATACAGGACTTGCACGATGATGTGGCATCACCTACATCATAATCCTATCCCTTGCAGGCGATCTACAGGCATCTTCGATTTGTTTGGAGACTCATGAGGACACTTGTGTGCCCCCACATGTCATTTTGGAGCACCGCGGGTTATTACAAGGGGCCAACCCCTTGTCCACTGCTTTTGAGGATCCTACACTTCATTATGGCACCCATGGACCTCATTATGCCTCTTAGAAGGCCCTACAACATGCATAGATTATTATTTCACCTCTTGAGAGGCTTATTCTTTCATTTATGAGCTACTTTGGTTGGCTTGTCACCAAAAGTTGGATTATTAGAACATATTTTTATTTTTAGGGATTATGTAGGCTAAGGAGGCTAATTGGAACTCCTCATTAGTGTATAATTAAAATTGAGATGAGATCATTTGCTCATCATCACCTTGGATTGGATATTTTCTCCCTCTTGAGAATTTCACACTTTTTCTAGAGGATGAATTGGAGCTTTATGGACGAATTTTGATGTGTGGATATTGGTCTATATTACATTAGAGCTTCTCTCTTGTCAATTATGGATGGTTGGATATATTTTGTTACATGTAAGTATATGATTTTAATGTTATTCTTGTTTTACTTTGTCATATACATTGGACTGGGATTTTCACTATTTTTAAAGCTAATTGTTGCATGCATTTACTGCTTTAAATTGTGGATTTTGTCTCTATTATAGCATCTCTCGAGTATGGGCCATGTACTTTGAATGAAATCTCCTAGGGGTAATTCTATTAACAAATTGACCTTGATAAGCCATCTCCTTTCCACATTGAAGTATAAAAGTTGCAAGATTACTTCTCTTTGACCTAGAAGGCTAGCGAAGTAGTCTTGAGGCCTCCTTGACCAAGAACCAAATATCCTCATGCATATTCATCATAGAATCCATTCTCCCAAGGCTAAGGCACTAATCTACCAAGAGGTGGTCACCTAAAATCATACATTTTTTCACCTTCTCCTAGGTCTAGCCAAATTGAGTCACCTAGGGCATCATTTTCCCCGCAAACTATCCCTCCAAAAAGTTCGATCTCCTACCCTCTCCTATGTTGTTGTATCCTCAATACCTTCTCCAAATTTGAGGCTATTCTGATGGTGGAGTTGTGAGAAAAGTCAGACCCTAGCTCTGAGATCAAACTTTACCCTATCATCTCCAAGGCTAGTTCCTTATAGGATCAAATCAAAACATTTAAGTGAAAATTATTTCTTTGATCCTTTCCCCCACCTTGTCTATGGTAAGAACATCATTGGTTGCCATACTCTTTCCCCCTACCCTAGACTAGGTCCACTTGGTCTTGTGTGGTCCCGCTCTTTTGAAAATTCAATCCTTCAAGAACCATCTAGGATACCAACTTCAATAAGGATTTTAGGGATTGGAAAACTCATTCAAAATTCATATTCCATAAACCTAACCCTCAGATCCTCCCTCCCTTTCCCTAGAAGACATTGTAACTTTCTTAGAAAACAAGCAAGCTCCATCCTTTAAACTCTTCTGGGAAGAGGATTATTTGGGACACTCATATCCATCCATTGATTTATCCTTCATCGATGACTCCATAACATACCGGGTCTCCTCCCATCGGTGAAAGTTTGTAAATAGAAGGGAGCCTTAGCTAGGGTGATAGTGGGCTGTCTCCATTTGTTTCCCTTGGCCTAGCATTTTCCCTTTAGGGATCCCCTTCAGGTCCCCTACTAGTTTGAGCTGTAACAAGTGCCATGAAGGAGTCAAAGTGGAGTTTGTCGGTTTTCGAGGAGGAAGAACATCACGAAAGGTTTGACATCGTCAACGATGTCATTGTTAAGACTTTCCTAGTGCCCTCTACCACCTTCCTTGGTACATGAGGCATAATAAAAATTTAGCTTGCATGGTGGCATGCAGAGGGGTGGGGTGACGGAAGGCTCCATCCTATTAGTGATCCAGATCTTCGGGGGATCCCCCTAAGATCTAAAATATTGAAATGGATTTTGGGGGAGAGGTCCCCAAGATCTAAAAAATTGAAATTCCAAAAGAAAAAGAGGAGAATTCCCAATGAACAAAACCACACAGAATTCTTTTATTAAAACAAAGAATAACTGCAAAGGCTACATTGTAGCGAACAATCTGTCCTTTACAAAATGTGACTTGTTACTTATAGTATTTTTCAATTACAATACCACGGGTCAATTCCATGGTTGAATGAATACCATGGGTGGATGTCACTTACAATACCATGGGCAAATACCATGGGTGGATGTCACTTACAATACCATGGGTGGATGCCACTTACAATACCATGGGTAAATTCCATGGGTGGATGCATAACATGGATGGATGAATACCATGGGTTGATTCCATTTTCTATTCGGATCCATTAGTCCATGCTCCCATTATGACTACGTTAACACCCCCATCGAGGTAAATTTATTATTATTATTATTAATTATAAAAAGAATTAATATATGAATTAAACATACACACATTTAAAAAACATGTAGCAAGATTTTTAATGATGGAGATATACCTCCACTTTGCCATGGAGATCTTTAACATGTAAATAAACTTTGTTCTGATACTATGGGTTATCAATACCACATGCGCAAAAAACCCTAACTCATTTCATACTCAAAATATTATATATATATTTTAATTTAATTTAATCTTATAACATATTTTAATTAAATTTAAAAGTAAAAAAGGCATAACTACCTTTACGATAAATCTCAACTCTCTATCTTCACTACTACTAAAAATATTTCATAGATATTTGTTAAACATGAAATCATTATCATTCATCTATTAGTTAATGATAAAATTTTGGAAGCCCTGTTCCAAAATAAAATACTTATTAACATAATTAAAATATAAAATTTATATCATATTGAAGATCCACATATATTGCTTCTAGAATAAATATACCTATCTCTCCATAAAATATCTATAAGCAAAGGTTACATCTATCATTTCAATGAGGAAATCACCCATAAAATTTGTTAGATTTATTATAATAAATATAATTTGGAGTTATGGCGAGCTCATACACTTTAATACAATAATTTAGTAAATGTCTTGTTTTCTTGCAAGGATATAGAGCTCCCTCTTCCACTTTACTACTTAAAGTTACACAACTTTCTTCCATGGGGAATTAGAAGCATTAATTTTTTTATCAAACAACAAGTATCCACTATCCATCTTCCATTGGGAGAGCAATATCGAAGACTCGGTCAATACCAAATATCTAATAGCAGAAGCCATGAAAAACAAAGGAAAATGCAATTTTTTTTGTTGAGAGTCCAGTTTTGATTCCTTCCTCATTTAGGACTCCTCGCTTAAAACCTCAAGCATGTTATAATATTCCTATGGTTCATCCACTTCAAAGTAAGGTAGACAATAATGCAAAAAACTTGAGAGATGGAATCAGATTAGATTTTGACCAAAATAATCGAAATATAGAATACAAGGAATGAGGGATATATAGAATACAAGGAATGAGGGATGAGTACTAAAATGACTAGTGTATTCAAACTAGTTATTTAAATATGTGATTCACGCATTTCTTTTACTTCTAATTACTTTAGAGCATATTCATATTTTTTTATTTATAATGACATTATTTTTCTATTTAGAATATATTTTTTATTTTTATTTTAAATGGGCACAAACTTATACATCCTCTCATACTGGGCAGTGGAGTGAGCCTTTCAGGTCAATCATATTGGCTATAGAGTAAGCCTCTAGACTCAATCAAATTAAATATCCCATTACCCAGAATGTGGGAGAAAATGAGGAGCTTACTTGTATTGTTGAAGTTCCAATTTCATGAATTGGGAGAATACACCTACATCTTTGGGCCTGTTGCTCAGTTATACATCCCTGTGAAACTCAAAAGGAGAAAAATGAGATGAACTCCCCTAAAGTAATACAAATGATAAAACATCTTTGCCTCTTCCTTCTCTAAGGAACAACAACAAAAGAGATGAGTCCCTTACTCCTCCTTAAGTTTGAAAGCCTAATATCTGGAGTCAAACTAATTCTCATTAATGCCTAGAAATTAGTTCCTTCTACTACTCTCAAGATCAAGAGGGATGCAGAGAAATCCCAAAAACATAATGATTTAACTAGCTCCTCGGAGTCTACGCACACGATATCCCCATCAAAAAAATAGGATTTAATGTGTCTAAGCACAGGATGCAACATGTCAGCATTAACTTCAACTGCCATGATTGTGCCTAAACATCATGCCAATGTCATGGTGTAGTACGATTGCTTCATGCCTCATTTCATTTTAGTGTGTCTAAAGAACTGAGAGAAAGGGTGGCTCCAAATTCATATACTATATTTCTTCATACTCTTGCATGATGAGGACGAAGGGAGACTAATGTTTGGGGATGGGTCCCCTTTATATTATAACTTCCATTCATGGTATGGCACATAAAGTGATGAAGTGATGCCTTCTTAGAGTTCCGAGGGGTAGTGTTACTCCCTCATTAGTCATCAAATCCACAATTTGGTTGTGTTTCTTGAGAATATGGAAGGCTTATGATGACAATTTTGGATCCGCCAACATTCAGGGGATCACCTCGGTATGAAGTCCCAACTAGAACTCATGTCATTTGGTGTGAGAGTATCATCTGGTATGATGGACCGGTTGCCATTGTCTTAAGGATTTGTCTCAACTCTTACTTGTTAGCACAAGAGAGTGGTCTGCTTTGTCTTCAAGAAGTGAGGTTCACGTGCTTGGTGATTGCAAGTGTACTTGTGTCAATGGTTCTTTCATTGTAGAGGGAGAGGGTGAGAGTGAGTCCCAAGTTGGTTGGGATGAAGTCCCAACTCAGCTGGGGGCACAAAACACAATAGGACGTGCACAACTTCCGAAGGAGCAGTCCACATGAATGCGGCAGTCACAATGCACAAGGTATGATAACATGTACAACATTCATCGCATGAGTCTGCATGAGTGCAATGGTTGTTACAACAATTTTTATGTGAAAGGTTTGTTTGATGTCCGCGAGGGTAGCCACCATGGGCAAGACAACATTAACAACATATACAACACATTTCCTTTAACAGATTATGTATTACAACAAGTGAAATAGTTCAAGTGTTCAATATTAGCCTTACAACAGTTACAATACATATGTGAAAACGTGTTGGCCTGTTAGCAGGCTTCTAAATTAAGCGAAAAATCCAAGACACATTGTTACACCATACATCACTAACCCCGAGCGTGGGGCATTGGAGCCACTACTTACTTCTCAAAGGAAATATTAAAGACTCTCTTGGCTATGTGGGAGGAGCTGAGGTGAAATTTCCTTTCCATGTACAAATGAGAGGGTCTTTATAGCCGAGGGTGAAACTGACCCTTGTGGTTGTTCGACTACCCTCATTATTGTTTGACTTCCATGAATTTTCGACTTTACATGAATCTTTGTACAATAAGTGGGTCTCTTGGACTTCCACGTTACATTACATTGATTGACAACATGCCCCATAGTAGAAATGTGGATGACATGACGCGTGACACAACTTGACATGACAATGCTAGTACATTTGTGTTGTTACTAGAGTGCATGTCGAGCTACAGTCTTGATGGGTGATTGATGTCTTCATGGTGTTTTACAACATCACCTTCGCATGGCAAAGTCCATGGAGTCTTCGATGGTCGTTGGTTCGCTTAATGTTGCTTTGGCACATTGCTTCTTGCTTGTATGTTGGAAGGCTTGACAGGCTCATCTGTTCGCGAAAGGTGCATGTTCGTTCGTTCGTCCATTGGTGAGCACATTTTGCATGTTTGCTCGTTCGTTCATCCGTGAACACATATTTGCATGATCATCCATTCGCAAACACATCCCTTCGCATGCATCATTCATTCATCCGTTGGTGAACCTGTCCTTCTGCATGTGCTCCCTTCGTTCATCCCATTCGTTGTCAAGCCATGCTTGTTGGTGTACCTGTATTTGCAGTCACTCATGAAGAGACGACATTAAATCCAAAAAACCCTCCTAGTCTACCATGACACATGATCATTTTGGATGCAAGTGACTAAGAGAGGCAATAAGGTTGTGAGGTGGGATGATGGCTCCGAGCACTACTGATGAAAACTGTGAAAGAGTCACTAGGTGATGAAGATGGGCAAACTGAGTCAACAGTGACTATCTTCGAGGTCTAGCTCGGCTGGAAGGCAAAACTGCACAAATTTTGGGAGGGACAGTCTGGGCTACAGGAAGGAAAGGTAGGCAGAATCTGTGCATTTTCCGGAACAAGCAGGAGCAGGAGCTGGAAGGCAAAATTTGTGCAATTTTCTGGGGGAACAGGTTGGGCTGCATGGAGGATCAACAGATAGAAATTGCGCAGTTTTTTGGAAGAACTAGCGGGGAGCCTAGCAGCCAAAGCTGCACAATTCCCAAAGGGAATAGTTATTTAGCTGCTAGAAGCTTGGCAATAGAAACTATGCAATTCCTGGAGGGAACTGGAAATCCAATGCTAGGAGTTGTTGGCGAGGAAAACTACACTGAGGCTAGGAGGTTGGCCTGCTGATCATCTCTGCGCAATTTCTAAGTTGAGTGGACTTCTGGGTAGTAGAAGGCCTTCTCATGAAAACTACGCAATTTCCTGGATGAGTAGCTGGTCGACTGTCGGGAAGACTGACTGGGAACACTGCACAATTTTTTCAGGGAGACAAGGATGAAAACTTGGTGTTTGTCCAGCATGTCTGCGCAATTTCCTCAGTCAACATAGTAGGTAAGGTTAGTGACCTCTATGCAACTTTAGGGGATTCAGTCCCGGGGTGATAGTCAGGTCCGACTCTCCGGGTGGACAACATGAAATTTGATTGAATCGCTTGCGATCAACGCAGTTTGAAAAGACTTGCTTGGTGCTTCTATGTTGTTTTGGGTGACATTCGATTGAGTCGATGGCGAGGTGATGGTCCAGCTGTCAGAGGGAAGTCGGGTCATCAAAACTGAGAAAATTGACTAAGTGAGTGAACAAGTGAAAGATGCAAATTTGATCTTACAAACACACACCAACATGACTTGATGAGGTGATGACTCAAACCAACCAGACACACATGTTCGACATGATTGACCGACAATGCAAGCGATAAGCGCGACACGTGTGGCTGATTGTTGATCAACAATGATGACACTTGCGTGATAGTGAATGTGATTGTTTGGACAATTTAGTGTGTCCTAAATTGCTACATTAATTATCAATCCAGGATTCGTAAGCTGATGAAGTGTGGCGCACTATATGTGCAAGATAACCTGTTTCTTACTTTCTGTCGTTTTTTATTTTTATTTTATTTTTGGGGTTTTTACCTTCATTTATCTCTTAATGTGAATGGAAATTATATCTTTGAGTTTTAAGAAAACTCTAGAAGGC
Source organism: Pinus taeda (assembly GCA_000404065.3). Classification (NCBI taxonomy): domain Eukaryota; kingdom Viridiplantae; phylum Streptophyta; class Pinopsida; order Pinales; family Pinaceae; genus Pinus; species Pinus taeda. The sequence goes on along the minus strand of APFE030376214.1, from coordinate 37,108 downwards.
AAGTATGGATATAGATTTTAAGGCAATTATGCCTCTATAAGGATTTCCAAATCTTAACACTCCAGAGGGTCTTACAACATACTAATGATGAAATTAATACTTGAAAAAAAATGAAAATGTGCTGCTACTCAAATCAAACAAGAAACAAACTATTGATCATGAAACCATTATCCCTGCTGCTGTCTAAATACAGAAAAATGAATTAAGCTACTGCACTCAAACAAATCAAAAATTACAATCTAATAAAAGTAAAATCAATTCACATCATTCATAGTTCGATACCTCGCCAGGTAGTCTAAGCTATGGATTTCAGAGATAACGTCAATGATACGAGCAAGTTGATATCTAATTGCAGAAAAGTAAAACTAAAATCAAATCACATCAATCATAGTTTGATACCTCGCCAGGTAGTCTAAGCTATGGATTTCGGAGATAACATCAATGACATGAGCAATCTGATATCTAATTGCAGAAAAGTAAAACTAAAATCAAATCACATTAATCATAGTCTGATACCTCGCTAGGTAGTCTAAGCTATGGCTTTCAGAGATAACATCAATGACATGAGCAATCTGATATCTAATTGCAGAAAAGTAAAACTAAAATCAAATCACATTAATCATAGTCTGATACCTTGCCAGGTAGTCTAAGCTATGGCTTTCGGAGATAACATCAATGACATGAACAATCTGATATCTAACTAACTACTAAAGCAAGTGAACAAGACTGGAATCAAAGCATAACTGGAATTAAGAAAACTAAGGAAGTAAAGTCAGCAGAGAAGCTAATTCCATGTCAGTAGTTATTGCAAAAACTATATGAAAATACTCGGGCCTACTCTATCCTGAAACACACACACACACACTGATCAGCGTTAACAACAATATACAAAGCTTGTAAAATCATGAACATAAATGAAATGTTAATACCATGGATGAAATATATACATAGGTGGATAACTATGAAGCATGTGCAATGGGAATAAGAAAAACAATATATGAAAACTGTACAACAATAAGGAAAACGAAACCTCAGTGTGCAGGGGCCCTCTGCATAGCCTCGGTCAACAGGCTATCAATCCAAAAGTATGCTCACGCAGTCATAAAAAAAACAGAGTCTTCTTTGTATTTCAAAACAATGTTACCACAGTGGGACTAATGTCACAACACAGTAAACTTAACAGCAAAATTACATTCACAAAGACTAACTCTATGCATATAGAAACACGTTATTTATAACAAAAACTTCATAACTATTTTCTTGTGGAACTACGTCAACAGAAGACACTTAAAAGACAGTGTCCGTGGATTTAGCATGATGGTTGCCAATATTATTAAATATATCAAAAGCGGTTGTTGGATTCACATCGTGGGGCAGCCTACAGGTGTCAACATGACCCCAGGGATCTAGAAACAACCACGAATCCTTCACGTGGTTGAAAACAGAGTCCAGCTACTATAGGGCTCCTTCATTAGACCATCCTTTGATCACCGTTGACCACAACTTTTCTTAATGAATCCGGCTAGACCAATAGGACCTGATCCATGTCCAGGTCATTTCTAACTTTCCCACTTGTCTGATTTTGCTAGATGACACCTGCAACCTGGAGTTTAACAAAACCAGCTGCGGAAAGTTGAACCAGCTGCGAAAAGTGGCTGCATTCCGCAACTCATAAGCAAAATCTAATTCAAAAAGCAAACATAAAACATAGTTAGAAAACCACTTTAAATGCTCTTTTAGAATCAATATGCAATGATGTTGATAGCTTATGAGGTCCAGATGGGTGGAAAAGGTTTAGGAAAATGTGTAGGTGATATGTAGTTTTAGGGCTCAACAATGACTCTGTGTGTGAGTGCGACAAATTTTTTCATAGCAAACGTAATATGTACACACGGAGCGAAGACCTTGAGCATGACCAGAACATTGTCGCAAGCGACATTGATATCAACATGCAAAATCTTGGGTGGAATAAACAATCAAGGTGGAAGCAAAGACTCCTACGAGCTCACGGAGTGAACCTGAGAGTGTGTAGTCATCAAGGGAAACTCTCAAGGGAGGCTTGGAAATTGGGTGCAAGGAAAAATTTTGGAGGGTGGTTGTAGCGGCTACAATAGTTTCCTAATTCTCAATACTTGATAGAAGGCCAATCACTTTTTTAAAAATAGCCTTGATATAGATGTTGTCTTGAGATGATCGCTTCCATAGGTTCTAAATAATCGTTTGGGAATTTCCGACGATGGTTAAACTCTAAATATTTAGCTCATTGATATTTTCAAACCCTAATAGAGGACATAGGATTCCACTTGATTGTTTGATATTTTCCCAAGTCCCTGAGCAAAGGTTACTTCTATCATTTCATCAAGGTGAAGAATAACCCCTCCTGCTCCTTCCACCCCTAAAAATTGATAGATTTATCACAATAAATATAATTTGGAGTCATGATGAGTTCTTTCAATTTAATACAAGTCATGTTTTCTTGCAAGCTTATAAATTACTTCCTCTTCCATTTTTCTACTTAAAGTTACACAACTTCCTTCCATATGGAATTAGAAGGTTTAGATTTTATCAAGCAATAAGTATCCACTACCCACTAGGAGAGCAACGTTGAAGACTTAGTCAACACCAAATATCTAATAGTAGAGGCCATTGAAAACAAAGGAAAATGAAATTTTTTGTGGAGATTCTAGTTTTGATTCCTTCCTCATTTAAGACTCCTAGCTAAAAACCTCAAGCATGTTATAATATCTCTCTTTTTCATTCACTTCAAAATAGGTTAGAAAGTAATGTAAAAAGCACAAGGATGGGGTTAAATTGATTTTTGAAAAAAATAATCAAAATATGGAGTACACAAAATGAGGGACGAGTACTAAAATGACTAGCGTATTCAATATGTGAGAAAAAAAATAGCTTTTGTCTCTCATTGATTCATAATGATGCTTATTGAAATAAATAAAGTATTATTAATACCAATTTAGGGTTTTGATCAAGTTTGAATTGGTTGACTATGAAGGGATAAAGAGAAATTGCAAACTCACAAAATATCTTACTAAGGTTGGTTCATTGACATATATCTCTAAGCCCCTTAATGTAGTTAGACACTCTCAGTTTTGTCTAGGGAAAATTTTAAGGATGAAAACTTATGTTAAAGTTTAGAAACCTTTGCGGTTGAACTAATTCAAAAATTACCTTGTGTCAAACAATTCGAGAGCAAGAAAAAAATGGTTGATTCTTTGTGATCACCTATGCCTGAACAACAAATCGAGGAGGCTAAGCCCAATGAAGAGACTACATGGCGTCATCCATCACCTCTGTAGGAACATGGAATTGGGAATCCTAAACCCAACGAGGAGAATGCAAGGCACTAGAATTTCAATGGGATTTTGAGGCCTGAACTCCTAAGCTTTGTTGGAATGTGTCTAAGACCATGAAGGTAGATGTGAAGGGCAATCATGCACAAATGTTGATCAACAAAACCATTAGATCTGCTAATAATCCGAGCGGTTGTGGGAAGGCCATGTCTACAAAGTTTGTGCCTATGTCACAAAAGGCTAGCTTGCAGTTCACAATAATAAGAACCACTAGGTTCCTTAAGGACAGATCGAATGTAGAGCACATGGGGCCTAGCGCTCTAGTGTATCTTGTCACTGCTCTTGAATATCTAGTTACTAAGAGTGATTCCCTCTATCAGGGGAAGAGATTGGGGAAGTTTATGGGGTTTGACTTGAATAAGGGTCACGGTTTCATAACCCCTAGTGATGGCAGGGTGGACTTCTTGGTCCATCAGACTCCATTTCATTCCAATGGGTTATGATCATAGACCTAGGGAGAGGTCGTCAAGTTCAAGATTGAGCATGAGAAAGGAGGAATATCCAAGGCCTTAGATGTTGTTGGGTTTGATAGAGTCTTGGTCCAGGGTAACAATGGAGGCAGTGATGGATGCCAAGATGAAAGTAGGGGCAGAGGTAGTACTGGCTACAATGGTGGCGGCTACGCATCGACATAATTCCAGTACCCTACTCTTTCGTTATCTTGTGCCCTCAACCCCGAACTCCTCAAATTTATTTTTTGATATTTTTCAAACTTCTCCCTAGGCATTCACTACTCCTTGGGGATTTTTCCAAAGATTTGGTATGTGACCTCAAGCTTTCTCCAGAGCTTCGGGTGGGTATTCCCTTTGTCATGCAATGCCTACTTTTCTAAGGTAAGTAGTTGGACAACTTTTCCCTAATTCAGGCTACAATATTGGAAAAGATGTCATTGCCTTTATGGCCGTTCATTTATGATGGGGAGCTACAGGAAAGTCGTCCTCCCTCTCGATATTTTTCTTATAAAGATATTGTGCATGCATATTCCTCCCCAAAGTCAACTTAGTCTCAGGTAGCTTCTAGGTTGTTTCTAGTTGAGAAATATAAGGAAGTTCCCTCTGTAGAAATATCTCACCATACTCTTGAGAACCTCCATCGGATCTATGTAGATTCAACCCTAATGTGTCATTTTAATGGTTTACGGCTCCAATTGGTCGATATTTACCAATGGATCCATTATTCATGAACCAAGAGTTGCAAGGTTATTTTATGCTCCAAAGGCTTCTTCATTGTGGCGTTTGGTGAACAGGAAGACAACCATAATTTTTTTTTGGAAGGGCCCTAGTTTTGGGGAAATGTTGGACTGTTCCTAATCCTCTGGTTTCCAAAGTTTAACCCTTTTTCAGCAGTCATTACCAAGTTTCCATCATGGTTTTGGCTTCCTAATCTATCTACTCACTTGTGGCACTACTTAATCTTTCAGCACATTAGAAATACCCTAGGTCGTTTCCTTACAATTGATACTTCTCATGGGTAGCTTGGCATCTACACTTATGGCAAAATCTATGTTGAAATTGATATCAATAAAGGAATGCCAAACCAAATCAATTTAAAAATAGGTTTTTTTTATTGGACCTAGGCTCTAGAATATGAGAATACTATTTTTCGATGTCGCTTGTATCAACATAGTGACCACTTACAAAAGTCTTTCCTCCTATTCAAATCTCACCATAAGTGCAATATTTGAAATTCCAGAACTACAAGTTGGAAGCCTCATGACCTACCTCCTATGGACAACGAGGTTTCCTCTCGTTCAAACAAGAATGATGAAGGATCTAATGATGAAATGCATTTTACAGGCAAGGTCCAGACTCCAAATCCTCAAAAGTCTCATGAGGATATTGTTGTGAACCATGCTCCTTCTACAAGCACATAGATAGTGAATAATAATGCTTTTCAGTGTCATTGAAGCAACCTCATGAGTTGGCTTCTTCAGAATCAAACAAGGATTCTCCTTCTGCATGCAACGATAATATTTAGATTTCCTTGATAAACCTTCCTTTGGAAGGTTGAGTCACAATTTCGAAAATGAAAGGAAAGAAAGGTCACTTTGAGGAACGACCCCTATTTGGATGATTCTCTTTTGAAATTGTTTATTTTGTTTCTCTATGTCTCCCATGGTATTCTAAGTCATACATTTTGGAGATGTCCCTGTCATTATATGACACACTTTGCCAAGAAAAGAGAAATGATTGTATATGATGTATTTCATTTTTTATTGATCAATAGAATTCACCTTACACAAAAAAATAGAAGCCTTGGTGACTACTACTAGTCCCTAATATGAAAACTATATAATGTTTCACAATATTGTTGTAAAAACATTCATATCTATATTCATGTCATATAGTATGTTATGTCCCTATAATACTAGTGATTACCCCATTACTATTGTAGTTGTGTCCCTTATTAATATTGTTGTGCCCCTGTTGTCCCCATATTGTTATTAATGTGCTCCATAGAATCCCTCTATTGTTATTTTTGTGGCTTTATATTATTATTGTTAGGTCAACTAGGTTATATTGTGACTGCTTAGACTCCTATATATAGAAAGGAGGTTTTGTCATTTGTATCATCCAAGAATTGTTCATTTATAAAGGAGGTTGCCCCCTCGAAGAGACTGAATTCTAAAGCGTTCAACTATCTTTTCTATCTTTTTGTGAGCTAGTTTCATAACATTTGGTATCAGAGCTTTGGATTCTAGGTTTCGCTGCTCCAAACAGGTCATCATGGAATTTTCGCTATAACTTTTTTCTGTGACGTTTCATAAGCAAAAAAAAAAACCCATTTGAGACGAAATCGCATTGAACCTTGGGTCCGAATTTCAGAGCTTTTCACACTATATTTGTGGAGATATGATCTGAGGAAGTTGGTCTTTTTGCAGACTCTTGAATTACATTCCAAACAGGTGACCTGGGGAAAATCATCATAACTTTCTCTCTGAGCATCGGATTGAAATTTTGTAAGAAGGTACAGGAAGAGGACAAACTGTAGTTTCTTGTATATATTTTCAGAGCCAAAGGTCGAAACAAGGACACGTGGCAGGTCGTACAAGTTTGCTCTATTGAATTAGTCTATAATCAGGTCACTGTGGGAGATTTGGCATAACTCTTCATTGGAGAATCCAATTGGGGTTAGACTAATGGAATTAGAAAGAGGAAATAGAGGGCTACCACCAATCACAATTTCAAAACTGGATGATCCGAAATTACAAAGATACATCAGAGGCAATATAGAGCTCCTACAAAGTGAAAAAAATGTGTGTAGATTTTTTAAATTTTTGCTTAAGCTTGGTTTGAAAAATTATTTTGAAAGAATTCAAAGGACATAGTAGAGAATTATTATCAGTAACTGATGCCCCGAGGAAAGAAAATACAAACACCTAGTAAGCAATCTGAAAGCTCTAGCATGACTCACGAAGAAGAGGAAGAAATGCTACATGATATATCAAAATTACAAGACCAAGTGCAAAAAATTTCACTCTCACAAAAGCTAACAGAAG
>APFE030376214.1:0-27544 GCA_000404065.3 Pinus taeda | reverse complement strand
CTTAGACTCATATATATAGAAAGGAGGTTTTGTCATTTGTATCATCCAAGAATTGTTCATTTATGTAATGTAAAGGAGGTTGCCCCCTCAAAGAGGCCGAATTCTAAGGCGTTCAACTATCTTTTCTATCTTTTTGTGAGCTAGTTTCATAACATAGTATTTATAAAAAAAATTGCAATTTTATAGGTAAAATAATTTTATACTATAAAATTTGGGTGAATCATTTTTAGGAAAAATGGAAATTGGTGACTCTTACTTTTTTGAAAGACCTTGGAATATTAGCCCCTAAAATTTTCCCTAGAAATTTTGTCCCTTTGTATTATGCTTATGCAAAATTTAGGAAAACCCCATACTGATGTCATCACCAAAATCTTGTAGTCTATGAAAATATCCAAGACAATTATCTCTTTGGATTATTTCAACCACTTTAGGGTTGTTGTTAGCGAGAGAAACGATCCATGAATGATACCATATTATGAATGGAAATCTAACTGGATTATCAATGAAGAGTACTATGGTTAGCATTCAGACCTAACATAACTTATCGAGTTCGTTTTAGAAATCAAAAAACTAGTGCAATCAATTGGTAATTTCTTCATATGCAATGGTGATCCTCAAACAAAAAATTATCCTTACATAATTTGTCCATCTTATGTGACAAATGTTTAAGGGAAAGGCTAGAAAGAAAGTTTAGAATTTACAGTTTCTTTTTAATTTTAAGGGCATTGAACTCGACCATAATCCATGGAAGATAATCATACCTATATTTAGCAAGTTTGTAATGCCCACTCCTTGGTCCTATTATGTTATGCTTAGTTATTAGCATACATGTTCAAAGATTTATCATTGTGTTAATTTTTTATTAGTGTTATTAGTATACATATGAGGTATGCATATGTTAGCTACATACCCACACCTCACATGAGTATGCTAGTATTTTTATGGTACTATGCTAAATGAATCTTAAATGGAGCTTATGTTAACTCAAGGTTAATTGATCCTTATGCTTATTTAATGACTAATTATTGTGCTTGAATATTAAGTGGAACCTTATGTTAAAATAATGTTAATTAATCATTATCCTTATCGATGATTAATTAATGTGGTTGAATAAAGTAAATAGTATCATAATTGGTTCTAACATGATAGATTGAATTTTTATTTGACCTTGTGAAGTATTTATTAATATTTGGTGGAGTTGTTTATTGTGCCTTATTTTATAGGAGGAGGAAAACTTGAAACACTTAACCATGGGTCAGTGAAGTAGATAGAAAAGTATGAGTGCTTGAGATATTTTTGGTGGGGTGTGTTATTGAATGGAGTTAAGTGGAGCATTAATGGGATCAAGACATTTTGGAGAGTGGGGGACAAAGGCAAGGGGTTAGAAGTTGAAGGGGTCTTCTTTTCTTTGCTTGTTTTCAGGGAGTCTTTGGAGAGTGGGGAAGAGTTTTGGAACTTGGAAGTTCAAGTTTTATTTTTGTTGGAATTGTTTCCATCTGTTGGAATTCTAGAAATTTTTTGGTACCTAATGGTTTAGGACATACATTATGAGTTGTGGTTCTAAGGGCTTCGACACAAAGGGCCAGGGAATCCAAAAAGGTTTCTTGGGCTAGGAAGCCAGATAGGTTGTTCCTAGTTAGCTAGGTGGAAATTTAATTGGGTGGTTTGAGGAACAGAGGAAGGAAGGAAGCTTGAAAATCTAGTAAAGGATAGATTATACAAACCTCGAGGTACTAGTCTCTCTAATCTCTAAATTTATCTTCTATAAATTCATATTGTATATGATGTTGAAAAAAAATATGGTACGCAACATGTTTTTTAAATGTAAATGATTATGCTATTAAATAAAAGACGACAAAAAAGGGAATAATTAATTTTTATTTATTTATCTAAAATCAATGGATTAAAATCTTAAGGCCCCATGTATGGGAATTTTCACGTGGTATCAAAGCCCAAATTCAAAATCTAGGGCCTAGAACCCACCAAGACACCAGTGAAACAACCCGAAGCTGGAAACTTAAGCTCAAATCTACTGAGAAAAGAAACCCGAATACTAAAAAGCAAAAAAAAAAACAAAAATGAAAGAAGGAGAGGATACAACAGGAGAAGATTCATGCCTAGTCCAACCTCTTGTTCTTGTTCTAGTCCCTAATGCAACTTGTAAGCAAACCTAACATGTAGACAACAACAAAATTCATAAATAATGCACAACACAATGGGGGTAAGAATAAACTAATTATATTGGATAAAAAGATCGAGAAAAAATCTAATTCCATAATAGCCCTGCAAAGAAAGAAACATATAGCCAATTCATAAATGTAATGGCTTTCGAAGCGTATCCTAAATTAATACATTCTTAGTAGGTTGTGAAGTACTTTAAAAACTACATAACTTAAACAAAAAGCTTAATAGGTAATTGCAAATCTTATTTTAGTAGGTACAATGAAAATTAACTTCACACCTTATTTTAGTAAATATTTTCTTGTCCTTTGCATGCCACTTTAATATTAGAAAAAAGGCAAGATATTTGTATTTAAAAGTAATTTTTAAATAGACCCCCAGAGATTTATTAGTAGCTACGTGTCAGGCAAGTTGTTGGGTTCCTATGGGATACAAAAAAAAAAGAGTAATATTTAAAACCAATTAGATATCAGTTGCATTTTTCCATCTTGTATATTAAACATATGTTTCTTGTCCCTCAAATTTAACTACATAGACATTTAAGGGTTCAATGAAAAGTCTATGTCACTCTAAATGAGGTGAAAACTCCATTCTCTGCACTTTTAGGGATATTAAATTGTGTACAAAGTTTGTTTTATACACTTCTAGAGATATTGTATTGTCTACCAAATGGGATACAAATTTAAATGGAAAACTTTTCCTCAAGGTCTCAATCATTCCCCCATCGGAACAAAACAATTGATAATTAAGCTAGAGTGATTTCTCTTCATTACTTTGTTAACCTTGTTGAATAAAATTAGCCAACCTTTTAGCAAATCTACAAGTGATTCTCCACAATTATATGCTATATTTCAACTCTATCTTAGAATCTTTAACTAAATATCATTTTTGATATCTTGGAATAGTTATTTTCATATATGATATTCAGGGAAAATTTTAAGGATGGAAGTTTATTTAAAGTTTAGCAACCTTGGTGAATCTTATTAGCCCCTAATATCCAAATCTTAAAATGTTTGATGATAATTTTGTAAAAATGTTTAGATTTCTAATTATTTTATATTAGACACTATATAATATTGGTGATTTTTAAGGTAAAATAATTTTATACTATAAAATTTGGGCGAATTCAATTTTAGAAAAATGGAAATTGATGAATCTTTTTTTGGAAAAAGCATGGAATATTAGCCCACCTGTGAATATTAAGGTCAAGTACCTAATGCTTGAGGACCCCTAAACCGGTTTGGTTAGAGGCTTGGAACACAAAAAGGCCGGCTCAGTACAGAACTAACATTTTCTCACTCGACCATCCAATTTTGTACAATGCAACCAAGAACCCTTTGAACCCAATTTTTTAAGAAAACAATAATTTATGACTAGAAAACCTAATATTCAAACCTTTACTTAAATTTTTAACACTACCATTAATTGTTTCTAAATGTTTGAGAGTGGTTCCAACCTCATTGGATTTCATATGGAGAAAGTAGAATTTTAGATCCCACTAAAAATTCAACGAACTTAACTGTTTTTAGGATTTCAGGATTGGGGGAATTGCAATGTTTCCTTTGGATTATGTCATGTATGAGGTTATGGAACTAGCATTTATTCAAGAGAACTAAGTTCTCTGTGTACCTTGGTGTTAGTGGCATTGATTGTTGAACTCCTCTATCATGACCCTAGTAAAAATGTGTCCATCACTCAAAAAAAATCTCCATTTGACATGTTAAGCTTTTTTATTGCATTTTAATGCTTAGAGGGTGATTATATGGATGATGAGGATCCTGGTATATGCAATGATTTTAATGATATGTAGGTATTTGTTGTAACATAAAATTCTGTTTAACACTTGACGTTATCTAGAGCCTCTTTTCTTGTATATTTTTGGTTCAAAGATGTATTGCACTAAGTGCTATTTTGGATATATGCACTCTTAGTTGTTATATCAATGAGAATTTTTGCATATTTGTGTATAAATTGTTTAGATTCATATGTATGCACATGAATATATATGTTTTTCTTTAAAATTTGAATATTTAATATATTTTTCGAGCCTTTTTTTCTAGTTCGAGTATGGTTCTAGTCGATTCTTGGTTTCGGTGGTCGACTAGTTCGGTTAGCAGTTCAATTTTGATAACATTGTGTACTACAGGTTTCTAGGTAGAAAAATAGGGTAAATGTGGGGACATGTTTGACACACATTACGTCAAAAGTAGTCTACAAGAGGACATGAACAAAGCCCATGCTTTAGTTTCTTATTTACTTAAAGGGCATTAAAGATCTCTTGTTTGGGAGTGATGAGGTGACATTGACTAGGTTGATGTGGAAATAAAGTGGGATTTTGGAGCTAACAAAGCATATGACAGGTTACAACAAGAAAAACATTTCTTAAATCATGGGAAACACTTGGCCAAATCGGCTAGGCATTGGAGAGCTAAAGAAAAGGTGGCAAAGTCGAACTACTATGCATGAAAGTCAAGTCAACTACCTATTGGAATGGATAAGGTAGTTGTTAGAGGATCAAATGAATGTTGAAGGCATATTGGACCAAGAGGATAATTTTGTGGACTAAATTATAGTTATTTCAAGTTAAGAAATGGGTCTTCTTCAACTAGTTCAAGTTCTAAGATAAGAAAGTTGAATTCCAAGGTCAAGTTGAACTTTCCAAGGGGAACGTTGGGGCAGAAAATAATATTATTCTTCATCTTTTTTTATTTATGGGAAGCAAACAATTGGAATTTTGGATTTCCTTAGGTTGTGAGAGTCAAATTTCAAACCCCTTTAGTAGGTAAATTATATGTCAAAAATAATATCCTTCATGAGCTCAATTTCATATCCAACTTATGGATGACAAGTCATAAAGTAATATTTTAATGGAAGGAGGAAACTAGCCATTAGAAAAGTTATAAATTTCTAACTCGTCCTCCCATTTAAGGTTGTTGACTATGAGATCATTCAATGTCATATAATAAAGAAACCATTTACAAAAATACTCTTGTGTATTGAGTTGATTATTCTATGTCTTTTCTTCATGACTTTTGCCTATAATTTGTGCTTGGAGAACTAATTTGCAAGTATACTTTATCATCATAAGGATACTATATGGATCCATTGAGGAACAAATAATGACATGGAAGGGGAGATCTAGGCCCAAGCCCTCATCTCACCCTTAGCCAGTGTTAAAAATACACTTTCCAAGTGTTGGACAAGCCCTCTATGAGATATCTTCAACCATATTGTGGGTTATTGATGCTATTATTGATATAGTACTTGGGGCATTTTGAATGAATAGATCCTCCTAGTGAGGATGGTTTTCTTGTAGGTTTTTCAAGGATAAGAGAGTGGGATATTTTTGCCTCAAAGTCCTCGTTCATCTCTAGTCCTAAAGGGAAAGTTGACAAAGAAAGGGTTAAGATCGCAACTCTGCAAATTGGTAAGTTAAAAGAATAAAGTAAGCTTCACTTCTCATCCATTTTTATTTCAAAAAATCTACAAATAAATTTTTTTACTAGCCTACTAAAAATTTGTCTATCATTCACAGCTAGAAATCCTTGTGAAAAAGAGAAGATATTTCAATATCTAGATCAAGAAGATAATACATCTAATTTTGAGGTTATTTTTCAAATATTTCATGGGTGTACTTCGCACATTTTGCATATTTGGAGTAAGGCATTGCTATAGCAAACCATTTTTTGCAAAATTTTCACTCTAAAAGGTGCCATTTTTAAAAGTAAGTATCTTAATTCACCTTTTTTCAGCTCAAATTTGTTTTGCAAGTTTCTATCTTTTTTTTTTGTGTAAATAAGCTTTTGTATTAACAATAGGAGAATATGTTACAAAACTTCTGCTGTTGCAGATTCAAGGGCAGCTTAACAGCACGCCTGGCAAGAAGGATTTGCATTTGTCAAAAGGATGAACCGGCACACCACGCAGGGCGGCTACGCATAACAAAACTCCACACAGGCACACCACACAGGGCGGCAAGGAAGATGACCAAAATAGGATCCGACACACCACGCAGGGCGGCCAAGCCAGTAAACCAAAAATTGAGATGGCCCACAACGCAGGGCGGCCACGAGAAAACAGCATGATAACCAGTAAACTGAGTGCTAGGGGGGCTATGATTCCAAGAGAAGAGAGCTGAGTACATGGTGAAATAAACAGAGAGCATGAAAACCTGGAAGGAGAGTGACCGAGGAAGCAAAAAAGGAACGATGGTCGCAACCATCAGCGGTGGGACGGCCCCTGCTTCGGCTGGTGGCTGGGCCCCTACTGCGGAGTGTCTTTCGGAGGAACACCAGAAGTCTCCCCAGAAAAACCCTCAGAGTTAGCCACATTCCTCATAAGCTTGATGAGCACCGTGAGATTTTTACCAATGGTATCCACTTGCTGGTCAAGCGAAGATAATTTGAACTCTATACTTTCGACAACGCACATGTGATCATGCTCCATGGCTTCCATTTGGCGTTTGAGCTTCTGGACTCTTTCATCTTGCTCCTCCTGTGCTGTCAGAACCTTTGCCAACATGGTTTTCATTCTCCAAGTCTCAGCTTGAGTTCTGACAAACTGAGTAGCCCGAGTGTAGGTGGTGCCTGGGTCCTGCAGCCAACTGACCTCCCTCTCCAACTGCTGGTCTAATAACTTAGCTTCCTCCTCCTTGACGCTGCTTTCTAATTCTCCCAACTTCCGCTTGTTGCGCTGCGAGGTCTGAGTCTCATACATTTCCTGGGCGTGTTGAAGGTCCTTTATAGCTGCCTGGCTGCGACAGCCTTCACCTTTCATGGTGTGGGAGCCTGCCACGGTGATACCCTGCGCTGTGTTGGCAGTGCACAAACTCTTCACCTTGCAATACGATAAAACTCTGTCCCAATCTGCCAAGGACGTAGTTAAATAGCCGGGCGCCTGAAGATGGTTGGAGGGGGTAATTAGGAGGGAGGGCCACTTACCAGTCCTGTCGTGATTATTACCGCGAGAAGGAGGAACGGTGGTATCAGAGAATAATTGAAAGCTATTATTGCTACCGATTTTCCCCTCGTCCTTAGCCCGCCAGGTAGGCTTAGTCCTGTTGTGGTTACGGCGCTGAGGATCCAAACAGATCACGGGGCAGTAAAAATCCCTATGTCTGCATCGTCTGACGGTAATGCCATGTGCCGAGTGTTTTTCGACCTCATCCGGATTTAAGGTGGTGTGCTTAGTCAGCGTGGTGGTTAGCCAGAAACCAGAGAGCCGTTACCGTTCCGTCGTCGTTTTCTGTCTAGGCGATGTCCTTTATGGCATGCTGAAGGCAGGTTCCCTTAAGGTCAGGACACGTGATATCGTCCCACCAGCTGTCCTTCGGATTGTTTTGGTTCTCAATCCCAATGTTAGCCAGGTGGTCTGCCACTGCATTACCCTTTCTTCTGATCGCCTGAAAGGTGAGGCCTTTCACTTCGCGAAGCAAAATGGCGATGTTTTCGGTTGCCTGAACCAGGCGCCAATGTTTCGTGACTCTGCTAACCGGCGTGCCGTGGTAAATTCGCCTCGCTGCAGTTATGGCTACTTCAGAGTCTCCCTCTATGACAACATTGGCAATCTGGTACATGTGCAGAATTCTAAGGCCTTTTTCCATCGCAGCAAATTCCATTTCGTTATTAGTGGCCTCGCCCAACGCTTGACTGTAAATATAAAGGATTTCCCCTCTGTGGTTTCTGATGACGCCCCCTATGCCTGCCGGACCGGGGTTGCCTCTGGAGGCCCCGTCGAAATTTAGTTTAAGGAAACCTGTCGGGGGCCTGTGCCATCCTTGTGGATCATTTGGAGGTTTGAGATTGCTGCTAGCAATTGGAGCGCTATTTACATTATCCAGTTTGAAGCTGGCCAGAATGCGCTGGTCCCTGGGCGAAGGATTCTCGTCGGACAACCGCGTGCATTTGGCAGAGATTAGTTCATGGATGTTAGCGAATAAGGTAATCTGCGAGAACTCGAAATTCCTCTGTTCATTTTGAAAAATTCTCCTGTTTCGTTCCTTCCATATGGTCCAGGTTACAAAGCCTGGGATGATTTTCCATATGCTGTTTACCCTGTAATTGCTCGAGAAGTCTTCTGGCCACTGAGTAATTGTGTCCTGGATAGAATTTATGTTCCTGCTGGATTGTTGCAGAATGTTTTCTAGCCACTGCCATATATTGTTTTCCCAATTGCAAGAGTTAAACAGGTGGTTTATAGTTTCCTCCTCGTTTCTACACATGGGACAAATTGAAGGGCCTGAGAAGCCTTTTTTTCGAAGGTTGTCCCAAGTGAGGGTTTTTCCTTTCATAAGGAGCCAGAGGAAGGTTTTGATTTTGGGCCAAAAGAGGCTGTCCCAAACCTTAGTACTCCAGGGGAGGATTTCCCCTTGCTCATTATGTTCCAATTGTGTCCTAGCTTCCTTTAGGGTGTAGCTGCCATTCCCTTTCATTCCCCATCTGAGTTGATCACTTGCTGAAGAGGTTCGAATTTTCCTTTTGTTGAGAATGGTTAGGAGGCTCTGAAGATGAGCACTCTCAGCTGTGAAGATGAGCACTCTCAGCTGTGAAGCTGAGGGAGTTTGGGGGATTCCAGATTCTCCACTCCTGCTCGTTGGTTTCCTGGCTCCAGTACTGGTTTACTTTGTAGTTGCCTGCTGTTTGAACTTCTCTTTTGTGGTTTTCCAAATCTGGCGTTGCGAGGCGAGGAAGCTGCTGCCAAGCATCCTCCCAAAAGAGCGTTGTGTTTCCATTCCGAATTTCCCAAAAACTGTGATCTTGAATAATGTTGCGATTCCGTTTGGCAAGGTTCCATATTGGAGAGCCTTCCGGAACCTCCTGAAGCCAGATAAGATCCGTCTCGTTGCAGTTGGGTGTGTATTTCTCTTTCCAATGCTTTGCCCAGGGAAGGTGAGGTTCTTTGAGCCATCTCCACCATAATTTCGCACCACAGATATTGTTGGAGGTCAGGGGGTCTATAAGGTTGAGGCCACCTAGAGATTTTGATTTACAAAGCTTGTTCCAGGCAACTAAGGCCCATTTGTTTTTTTCCGCGTTACCTCTCCATAAGAAAGTTCTCTGGATAGTTCTGATCCTGTGAAGAATGCCTTGGGGGGCAGGAAGGATGGAAAGCAGGTAATGGGGAATGGCTTGCAAGATGGCCTTGGTTAGGACTAGCCTGCTAGCAAAGTTTAGGGCTCTGTGAGTCCAGTGTCTGCATTTGATTTCCAGCTTGGCTAGGGTGCTTTCCCAGTGGTGCTTTTTCCAGGGTTTAGAGGTTAGAGGGGCGCCCAGGTATATAGAGGGCAGAGTACTCCTTTTAAATCCCAAAATGCTTGTGAGATGCTTCTGAATTGCTAAGTGCGTATTGAAGAAAAAAATCTTTGATTTAGCGTGATTGATTTCCATACCTGAAGCTTTGTTGAATAGAGTTAGGATGGATTTATAGGCAAGCGCTTCTTTCACTGTGGGGGTGCCATGCAGCAGGGTATCATCCACGAACTGCTGATGAGTAGTGGCTGGACTAGAATGAAGAGGACGGAGACCTCTGATATTGCCTTCTTCTTTAGCTTTGTGGATGAGACGACTTAGGCCTTCCATGAGGATCACAAAGAGGAAGGGGGAGAGAGGGTCTCCCTGCCTGATGCCCCTGGACGGTGTGAAGGTTTCTGAAGGAGAACCGTTGACAAGAATGGAAAAGGAGGAGGACTTGATTAGAGCAAGAATCCACTTGTTCCATTTTTTATCAAAGTCGAACGCTGTAAGAACAGCTTCCAGGTAGTTCCAATTTACCTTATCAAAAGCCTTGGAGAGATCGAGCTGCATGAGCATCCCCGCTTTTTTCCTGGTCTGAAGAGTGTGCACCATTTCTTGTGCTAGGAGGATATTGTCTAGGATTTGTCGACCCTCTACATAACCAGACTGCTCTTCCAAGATGAGATTAGGTAGGATGGGCTTGAGTCTGTTAGCGATGACCTTGGAGATGATCTTGTAGATCACATTGCAGAGTGCAATAGGTCTGAATTTCTCAGGGGTGTGGGCGTTCTCTTCCTTAGGGATTAAAGCCAAGAAGGTGGAGTTGATGGATTTGAGAATAGTACCAGAGCGTCTGGAATCCTCAACCACTTCCCAAATTTCTGATTTGATGGTTTGCCAACAAGCTTTGAAGAAATTGATGGTGAAGCCGTCTGGGCCCGGGGCTTTATCATTAGGCATGCTTTTTACTGCATCCTCCACTTCCTCCATTGATATTTCTTTGAGGAGGGCAAGATTTTGGTCCTTTGTTACCACTTTGGGAATGGATTGTGTTAAAGTATTGATAGCATCAGCTCTGTCTATGGGCGATTCCTGAGTAATGTGCTTAAAATGTTCTGTCAGGAGCGAGGAAATTTCCCTGTGGTTGTGAAGAGTGTCGCTCGATTCATTTTTGAGATTGAGAATTTTGTTGGCATTTCTGTAGTCGAGGGTGGACCTGTGGAAGAATTTTGAGTTTTGTTCGCCCTCTTTGAGCCATTGCACTCTGGATTTTTGTTTCCAGAGTGTTTCTTCTTGAAGGCTTCTATGGTGCCATTGAGTCATTAGTTCTTTTTCCATCTCCTTTGATTCCTCAGTAATGTTGCCCGAGGTCCAGCTTTTATGTATTATCTCTAGCTTGCCCTCTAGGATGGATTTTTCCTTGAAAATGTTGCCAAATTCCGTGATATTCCAGTGCTTGATTTTGCTTTTGATATGCTTGAGCTTGCTTTGGAGTTTAAACATTTTGGTGCCTTGAACATTCAATGGTTCACGCCACCATTTCTCTAGCAGTTGAACAAAATTGGGGTGTTGTAACCAGAATTTCTCAAAACGGAATGGCTTATTTCTCAGGGTGCCCAGGAAGGAAGCCTCTAGCGAGATGGGCCAATGATCCGAGCCCCCACTAGGGAGGATATTAGAGTTAACAGTGATGCCCTCTAGAACTATGCTCTCTGAAATGAGGAACCTATCCAAGCGAGAGGCGATCAGGTTCTCTCCTCCCCTTCTGTTATTCCAAGTGAAGGAGTAAGAGGAGGGTTGTACATCCACTAGCTTTGCAGTTTCAATAAAATCAGCAAAGGCCCCTGCATCCCTATTGAGTTTTCTTAACCCTCCCTTCTTCTCCAGGAGGGAGGTGATCATGTTGAAGTCTCCGCCCATGATGATTTTAGAGGCCTGATATCTAGATTGCAGACTTCTGAGAGTGTTGAGGAAACGGAACTTTTCTTCTAATCTTTGAGGGCCATATACATTAACACATAGATAAGTTTCAGAGTTACCTGTGATTTGAATCTCCGTGGCTATGTAGGCATGAGTGGCTTCTGAGGCCAGTACGCTGATAGCTCTTGAGTCCCAAAAGGTGGTGATGCCGCCTTCCCAACCTGTGCTCGCTACTTCAATGAAGTCGAGAGGCTTACCTAATTTTTGACTGATGGTTTTTATGAGAGAGGAGGAGCATTTTGTTTCTTGAATAAACATCATGTCCGGCTTTTCTGTTTTGAACTTCCTGATGAGAAGTCTTTGTTTTGCTTGGCTGCTGAGCCCTCTTGCATTCCAGGAAATTACTTTCATTAGTAACTTGATTTAAAGATGGTAGGACGGGAAGGCTTCTAGGGCCTTCATTTTACCTGAGTTCAGCATTAGGATCCCCAAGTCATGAAGAACCTCTCCAGTCGTCCTCCTTCCCCTTTTCTTTCTTGGTTTGAAGCCCGCTGGGATGAGGGAGATGATATTGGAGTGGTTGCCTGATCCTGTTGCTATTCCCAGTTTTCTATTTTGCCTAGCCAGTTCAGCCCTTTGTCTTGCAATGAAGAGTTCGCTTATCTGTTTTAGTTCTTCATCTGGAACATTTTCAATGCCTTTAGCCTTCCAGTCCTCCTCCAGAGCTGGTAAGTTGACTCCTGCCTTTTTTAGAGCTTCATTTAGTTCCTGTTCATCGTTGCCCCCATCACTGTAGAACATCTCCGTATCTTCATCTTGTGTGCTTTCCTGTTCTGTTCTATTATCTCTCGGACTGTGTGAACCTTCATCCTGTTCCTTCCTATTGTTTTCTTGTTGGTTCTTTTGTCCCTCCGAGTTCCTCTCTTCTGCCCGAATCTCTTCTGTTTCTGTGTCTGTTTCTAGAACCCTGAAGGGGTTGAGGAAAGCGCTTGGGACGGTCCCTATTCTATTAGGCCTTCTTCGATTGGCTCTTTGCCTGATTTTCGGTTTTGTGAATGCCTCTTTATTCTGCTGCTCAGCCTGGGGCTTGCCTGCCTCTTCCGTTCTATTAAGAGGGAAATCTCTTACTAGATGCCCATGTTTGTGACATTTCCTGCAGCAAAATGGAATTTGTTCGTAGTCGATGGCCTGAAAATAGTCTTCGTCCTGAAACTCCAGCCATATACCTTAATGCAGGGCTCCAGATACGTCAAGTTCCACACAGATTCTAGCGCAGGAAGTGTATCTGCGTTGGATAGTTGCTTCAGAAGCTTTGACAAAAGTGCCTAGCTTATCTCCTATTTGCTTGAGAGTATTTAAACCCCAATAATCTATGGGGAGGGAGAAGAGACAGATCCAAACAGGAACCTGAGTGAAGGTTTCGTTTTCAGGGACAAAGTTGGGCTTCCAAGGTCTCATGTAGAGACCTGCTGAAGAAAAAAAATATGGGCAGCCTTCGAATACCCTGTCTTTATCTTCTAGGTTTGTGAAGACTACTGTAAAAAAACCTTTATCTCCTAGGTGCAAGTTAATGTCACCTTTGGAGTGTTGTTTGATCCATTGGCAAAGGGCCCGCTCCGTGGGCCACAGCCCCATGAATTTGCAGATGACTGCATGCTCCGACATGTGCTCCCTGTGAGCTTGGATCTCTGGGTCTGTACATATCACTCTGAGGGCTTCTTTCTTTTTAGGCTTGCAGGCTCCCTGAGGGGCATTGTTGGTGCCTGAGGTGATGGGTGGTTCCCCCTCTTTTCCTTCTCGTGTCTTTCCTTACTTCTCTTTGTCGTTTCCATCAGTGGTCTGGGTCTGCTTCGGGCCCTCATCTTGAGAATTCGTAGTAGCCCCGAGGGGGCTGTTTTCTGCTTCCTTATCCTTTTGCTTGGAACCCCCTCCATGTTCCGCTGTCATTTTCTGCACCTTGTCTTTTCTGTAACTTCCTGGGTTTCTGCTATCTCCGTAACCTGAGATTTTTAACCCTTCATTTTTTGTCTGCTTGTGCATTACAATATTCTTGAACGATGGGGTCCCTGTGGACCCCCCTCCAAGCATTTGTCGGGCCAGTCCTCTTCCCCTGCAGCGGAGATCAGCCAGTCTGGTGAACTGCGCTGCCAAAGCAGGCTCTGGAATGGCAGAGAAGGTCGTTAAACCCTAGAACAGATGCTGCAACCGAAAATCGCTAGAGCTCGAAGCTAATCGTCCGTTAGCATTCCCTTATGCATATTGTTTGCAAGTTTCTATCTTTAATATATACCTTAAATTTAGTTATTTCAGCCCTTGTAATTTCTTATTTTCCGCCAAAATAATTTTCTGGGTTTTGTGCTCAGGGGTTTTAACCCTAAGACCTCCAAAGGTGAATTTCCAACCTGCTTGAAATTCAAATTTGTTGCAGGTTTAAGGTTTAGAAGTAGTATAAATTGACTAATCTTTTACCTTCCAGCCTCTCCACTCCTAGAACTTGAATCTAGAAGTGTTTAGGAACTTTTGGGTGGTCTTTTAAGGGGTTTGTCTTGCTATTTTCTGCATATTTTGTAGAAATTACAGATTTGTCGAGACATGATAGCAACTTGATTTACACAATGACCCTCTAACCACGAATTTAATTGCATAAATAATAATATTTTTGATTAGTATATTTTATTTACACTCAATTTGACTACTTACATACAATATTTTGTTAGATTACATAGCACTTCTTTGTTGATTTAGTAATTTTTTTTGTACCCAGCAAGGTAACGACATTAAATCCTTCGTTTAACCATTTGATCCCATTAAAGGCACTGGTTTTGTATTAGTTGGCTAGAGTCATCCAAGAAAAGCCTCCCATAGCCATTTTTATATGAGTTGGGCTTAAAGAGTGGGGACCTAAATTGAGGTGATAGTGGGCCTTTGTCCTCGATGGTTCATCCTAGCAAGTTGTAAGGATATTCAATAACCCAACTAAAAGGAGTGGTAACAGGGTCAACTATGACCATTGTGCGAAGTCAATGAAGAAAAATGTTAATTTCTCAAAATAAGTCAAGTTATTAAGAAAAAGGTAGAAGCAAGCATTGTTAAGCCTTAAATCACAAAATCAAGCAAAGTTTGGACTAAGAAAAAGAAATAAATTGCATCCCAAGAAAACATTGAACAAGGAAAACAAGTTGTTGGACCTCCTAATTTTCCTCCAAGACAATTCTAGTAATATTTCAAGGGAACGGTGTACACTCAAGCAAAATCATCCTCTTTCTATGCTTGACGTCACTTTGCTTTTGGGGTTTTTGTAACCCATTTTTGGACTTGGAAAGTCATTCTCCTACATCATGAATGTGCCTTGACTTGTAGTATGGGCATGAGCCTTCATTTGAGACATATTTTAAAGGTTAATAACCATTATTTGAGGTTTTTATTGGAGTTATTTTTTAGGGTGCTACCCCTTTTGGAGAATTGTATCACCTCTCTTGTGAGGGTTTCAAGCAATGTAAAATTAATTGTTGCAATGAATTAATCTCCAAATTGTGGATGGCAAGGAAAATCATTATTTTGGGGAAAGTGTTTCAAACTAGCCATTAGAAAGAAAATTATATAAGGCTAGTCGCTCATATTATTTGTGTGTTGTAAAAATGTGAGATCATTATTTCATAATAAGAACTTCAAGTGGAGCAAACAAATTTTCTTGTTGATTGGTTCTTCTATTCTCTTTCTCCTTGTCCATTGTTAGGCATTGTGCATTCATAAGATTTTTGCAGGTAATTCCAAGTCACACAAAGCTTGTAGGTTGATATATCAAGGGGTTACATGGTGATGTGTAAGAGGAGCCCTAGGACATTAGGCCTTACTTTCCATAGTTGATCCATTGGTTAGAGGTATTTTGATAGGGAAATCACTCCTAGATGGATTTGGACATCGGTATATATTTTAGACAAGAATAAGGGTAACTAGTCCTAGACTTCAAACTCATTTCTTGTCAGAAAAAATAATGTATATTTAAAAAGGGTTGTGATTACAATCCATCACTGAAGGAGGTAATTTTCAAAGGCAAATGTAAGTCTCATCTTGTTCAAAATTCTCAAAATATTTTTCCACGTAAAAATACTATAAATAACTTTTTTTTCAAAGAAAAATAAAAATGTCAATCTTCTTAATCCCAATAAATATTATCATTAATAATTAAGAAATATTTTCATAAATCTTATCATGAATAATTAACAAATATTTTCATATTCTTTTGAGTTGAGGCTAGCCTTCTACTTAAGCCACAAACTAATCAAAATTTGATATCTTCATAGGCTAGAATTTACATAAAAGCTTAAACAACGATTTGGAAAAACATATTAAATAAAACAAGGGAAGAATTAAAGAGATACCATGGGTGATGATGAGACCAATTTAAGCTATATAATTAAGTTAAGAAAAACATGATAAAAGTTTTGTGTTTCTCTAACGAAAATGAGAAAAAAAACAAGGGCTACATAGTAGCTAGTATTTGCCACTTAGCTTAAGTATAGCTTAATTAAATAAAAAAAAATAACAAAGACAAAGATTTCATCACAAAAATAAAACAACTAATAAAATATTGTATTATTGAATGCCATCACCAAAAACTAAGACATGTGATTAACTAATATTGTTTATATTAACATGCATATACCTATATGTGTTTGTGTTTTATTTTTATTATAATATATAATTGTTTTAATTAATTTATTAAAAATATGTTTTAATATAATAAATAAGTTCACCTATAAATTTGAAAAGAAAAATAGAAAATAATCAAAAATCCAAAAATAAAAATAAAAAAGTTAAATAAAACGGAAAATAAAACTAAAAAACAAAAAGTAAGTAAACTAATAGAAATGAAAGTTACTAAAAAACTTTCATAATAAGACTTCAACCAGTCACTCTTACCAAATAAACAAATCAATCATAATAATAAACTAATTTAAGTAAACTATAGATAAACATCATAATTTTTTGGTAAAAACAAACTAAAACCCAGTCAAAACAAAATTGAATACTTTATACCATACTTACTGCAATATGAAAAAACAAACATTTTTTTTTTCTATGTAAAGACTAATTCTATTTAAAAAGTTACAGAGCGGTCGAGACCTCAGAGGAGGTTCATGACAGTCCAGCAAGACAGACAAACAGTCCCAGAATTGGGATTTACCAGATACAAAAGCCCAGAGCTGTATAGAGAAAGCAGGGCAAAGTGATAGCTCTCAAAAAAAGATAGATTATAATCTGTAACCATACTGACTAGACTGCCTAGATGTTCTTGAGCAAAATTACAGAGCCAAAAATTTGAAACTATAACATGGCTACAAGCTTGAGGCAGAAGGATGTTAACAGAAACCATATAGGCATTACAAAAAGGGGTGAAGAACAGAGAGAGGACCAAAAGCAACCATAACCCAGAAGTCTTCAAACAGCTGAATCGTTTTCCGGAATCTCCTCCTCCACAGGGCAAGGATAGCCCATCCACGGGTCGTCCACATTCTCCTTGAGACCTGAATCATTGCCGTCTGGAGGAGCTGCCAACTGTCGCGTGCTATCCATGCCATCCGTCAGTCGAGCAGATACTGGAGCGTTCTGTTGATTGCCATTAGGAGGCTTGGAGATGTCGTTGGCATTTCCTTCATCCTGCGAATTTCCACAGTTGAACCTGAAACCCACATCTACCCTCTGTTGCGCGCTACCTCCTGGAGATTGAGTTGAAGGGGTGTTCATATCAACAGTAGGCCGGGCTTCTTCCTCTAAGAAGATAACCGTAATGCTGGCTGAGAGAACAGGTTGGTTAAGGCGACTGTGAAATGTGAAATGGGTGGTTTGAAAGGAATTATACGGGAGTGGCCTACTAGTTTCAGAGGTGGCTGAAGCCAAGGCCAAAGGGATGACAGGCAGAGGAGCAGGCTGAGAGTGCCCACAACCGCCACCTCGGCGGTAGCTACCACGATGACGAACCATGGGCACAGTAGTAGGATAGCCGGGAGGAGAAGAAGAACAGGGAATAAAGCATATGCCAGAGTGAGGGTGCCTGTAATGCCTGAAGAACCAGACATGCAACGCCACCTTCAAACCACGACAAGAATGAGAAACCGACGATATTGCATGGGGGGAGGCCAGGGGTATATATTAACAGGGAGAGCCGAGGCCGCCATTAAATTAGTACCTGGTGAAATTTCTCGAACCCTCTGCACAATCAATTTCGCGTGAGGAGTGATATGCTTGTATACAATATAAATCGTTTCCATCTGCAAGAAGCCCTGAGAAGGTGCCCAGTTCTGCCACCTGTTGTACCTGCTGCCACCATGACGTTGAACCGTCATAAATTAACCTTTATTGCACCCGTATCCGGGTATAAAAAACACCATGAAAAAATCCTAAAGAAAAGAAAGCAAAACATTTAATCTTTAGATGACAGAATCCATGAAAAATTCTAGAGAAAAGAAAGCAAAGGCATTTAATCTCTTAGAAATGTTGAAAGGTCTTGTCACACTAGCGACAGGGACATAAACACGACGATAGAGTATCCAACTAAATCATTAGGGATGAAAAGGTGATATGATGAGAATAATTCCAATCTAAAAAGGTAAAGGATCCCATTTTATTGTAGAGAAAAGAAAGCAAAGGCATTTAATCTTTTAGAAATGTTGAAAGATCTTGTCACACTAGCGAAAGGGACATAGACACGACAATAGAGTATCCAACTAAATATCATTATGGATGAAAAGGTGATATGATGAGAATAATTCCAATCTAAAAAGGTAAAGGATCCCAATGGTTTCCAATATAATAGTAATTTTTTAATTAAGAAAGTTTGAGAAAAAAACAAACTAACTCTTCGTAAAACTTAAAATAAATAAATTTAAGAATACATAATGCAATGTTATATATTCTCAAATAAATAAGTTAGAAAACTGATTAGAAAAAGTGTCATTTATAATATAATAAATATGACAATAGAATTCCGACTAAATATCCGTGAAAAGGTGAAAATAAGAGGATGTGAATAAAATAATGTCAAATTTACAAAGGAAAGTCATTTTCTTTATAATCCAAAAGAAACAAAGAAAGTGATGAGAGGTAGCTTTATCACCATAAATTTACTAATTAATAAAATAAATCTTTAATATATTAAATTTTTATAAATAAATATAGAATATATAATATAAATAAATTTTAAAAATGATATTTATTAATAATTATTATTTTAATTTTTATAAAAGTTAGGCTTAAAATTGATGTATGAGATTTTTTATTTATGTTTTGGATTTA
The DNA here is from genome assembly GCA_000404065.3 of Pinus taeda. Taxonomy (NCBI): domain Eukaryota; kingdom Viridiplantae; phylum Streptophyta; class Pinopsida; order Pinales; family Pinaceae; genus Pinus; species Pinus taeda. Next base: position 8,915 of record APFE030376214.1, on the reverse strand, counting down.
TTTTCGTGCACTTATTTGATTATTAAAGCTTATAATATATTTTACGTATTTCAATTTAAATATATAAAATTTTAAGGAAAAAAAGTGTTTTTAACCATTAAACTTATTTAAACTTTTTAAGTGATATTTAAATGAGGGTTATCTTTAATGTTTAATGGAAAAACAATTTATCTACTAATAAGATGTTGTTATGAAAATTTTGTAAAACTTTCTCTAGTTCAGATGTAACATGCGATAGTTTATTTCTTATACAAATAATTCTCACCCTCAACCTCTTTCCGTGATGATTGAACCTTAGACCTGATGAGAACTTGTAATGCCCCAACTTTTTAAATAATAATAACAATAATAAATGAAGTGAAAAGTCATAATAAATAAATAAATAAAAATTTGTTGTAATACTAAATAAATAAAAGAAATTGTTTTACTAATAAAAATAAAAGAGTACAAATAAGTAAATATAAATTTATTGAAAAAGTTAAAAATAAAAAATAAAAAATAAAAATAAATCAAGATAAAAATAAAAATTACATTATGACAAATGGATTAGGTATTCTATTTAATGGACAAGGAGAATGATGTGAAAAATCTGTTTTCAATATAATTTTGGGAAGCAAGGATTAGTCATTGGTAAAGGTGCCTAATTAAGGGCTTTAAGGCTTGCAGTTGTTTGCGAGGGGTTGGATGGGTGAAGACTTGTCCCTTACATGTTGATTGCAATCAACTAAATAAAGGTAGTGCAACAGTTTTGAAATCAAAAGTAAACTAGTTTCTTCATTTTGCAAGTAAGTTTCTCACCACTCACTACTCTTGTGGATTATGTATTCATTAATGAAATATTCTTTATGTTTGTTTATTAATGACATTGAATTTTTGTAAGTATTTCTTATATAATTATATTTGAAATTCAAGTCATTAAAGCTTAGGTTTTACTCTTAAAGTTTGTGGGCTTTTCCAAATAAAAGATCTCGAAAAAAATATTATATTTGTCAACATACTTCAATTACTAAAACTAAGTTTCTCATCAATTTAATAAAATGTCTCTTAAGTTTTACTCTTGAATCATACCCCTAAATATTTATTGCTTGACACAAATTCTATTTATATAATCAAATTCATCGTCCCTTGAACATTGAATTAGACAACAATTAGGAAAAAATATTTAAGTTATGCAGGAAAATAATTACAAGCACTTCCATTGATCATCTAAATATTGCAATCTTTTTAGAAACTTTGTAAATAGCAAACATCCAGATAAATTGATAAATTAAAAAAATTAAAAAAACAAACAAACAAACAAACAAAATTTTATATTAATTAATAAATAAGATAATAATTATCAACAACTTTTACTAGTCATCTTAACTCACTTTGAAATCTTTTGAAAACCTTGTAGATACCAAACCTCTATATAAATTAATCAATTAAAAAAATTAACAAACAAAAAAATTTAAATCAAATGAAAAACTAATGTACTAAAATGATTGTTAAGAGAGTAATATTTTTCTCAACAATATATTATTGAATTCATTATTTTGAGAATTTTGAGAATTTTGCTCAAAATAATAATAATCTCAATTTTGATCCTGGGACCAAAATTCACAACCTTGGGATTATATAGCGAAAAAGACATGGAAATATTTTCAAAAAGTGAAGACCATATTACCGAGAAAACATTAATTTAAAAAAAAAATCATTTAAGATTTGAAATATGATAGATAACACACTATTGAACAAAGCTGTCAAATTTGATCCAAATAACTAATAAGGTATTCCAAATGTTACACCTACATAATAAAATCAAATCAAAGCGTATTACATGCTTTATGGGGCTCGTGGAACGTAACAAAATTAACGATGGCTATAAGTTTGGATTGTAAAACAATGGCAATGTTAAGAAATACCCGAAGTTATGATGTATGGAAAAGCATATAAATATTTAATATTATTTTTAGGAAATAAATATTATTGATGTAAGGTTATTTTATTTATTTATATCTTTATTTATTTATTTTGGTTTGTTAAGATAGGTGAGTTTTGAAATAATTTATACATTCAATTTGTGGTTTGAGTAGTTGTGTTTAAAAGGCATTTAAGTTGTCAAAATTATTGGGCACTGATCTAGTCTGAGCCACACTAGTCCTTAGTATGATTGGATTTTTTTCCACGAAGTTTCGAAACAATGACCTTTACACCATGTAGTGCCTTAACAAAACACCCTGTCACCTTGCTCTATGCTCCTTATTCTTATATAATATATATATATATTCTATATATATATATATATATTATTATATATATATTTTTTTATTTTATATATTTATTTTTTAGAGAATGATTTAATGGTTAGCAAAATAAGCTATAAGAAGTACATAACCCATCTTATAAATAGTGATAAGACAGATTATGCAGGTGGTGAAACCATATTTAATAAGAAACAAGGGGCTCAATTGCGATGCAACATAGTCCCCACCTCTTCCACTATTTAATTAATTCTTTGGCATAAAGTTTTTCGCAAAGTGGAAGCTATCTACGTTGGCATTAAAGACTTGTATTGCTAATATTTTAGGAAGCAATTGACATATACGATATTATTGGTGTTATTTTAAGTGTATGTTTATTTTTGAATATCTTTTTGTATTTCCATGTATGTTTCAAATTAGGCATATGTGCGGCAGTGCAGAAGAACTATTTTGTGCAGAGAGTTCATATTTCATCTAATTGATTCTTTTGCATAAAGCTTTTCACAGAGTGGAAGCTATCTACGTTGGCATTAAAGGCTTTTATTGTTAATATTTTAGTAATCAATTGACGTATACGATATTATTGGTGATGTTTTATGTGTAAAGTATGCTTATCTTCGTATTTCTTAATATCTTTTCGTATTTTTGCGAAAACGTTTGTATTTCATTCACATTTTTTTGTGTCAGCCCATTCTTGTTCTGCACTGCTTACTTCATACAACGATGACTACAAAGCTTCTTCCGTACACATTATATCTAGACACATAACTCTATTGTGCAGAGAGGTCCACATTTCATCCACATTTCTGTCTCAGTGCATGCTTGTTCCACACTGCATGGTCTGCACAATAACGTTTGCACAACATTTTCGATACATGCTATATGTGGAGACCCCACTAGAGCGAATAGTTATTTTAGTATATGTGGAGTGCTTGGAAGAAGGACGCGGAAACAGGGGATCATCGAGAAAAAACAAGAAGCAAAGGGAAAGCAACTGTTGTCCCATCGATAGGGAACCGGATGCGGACACGATCAAGTAAAATTAGAGCCGAATGATCCAGGAAAAGAACGTGGGACACTAAGATAGAGAACGCAAGAAAGGAAAGAGAAGAACTGAACGATTAGCGAATCCCTCAGGATCTTTGATCCTGAGGGATCGCTGCTTTAGCTTATCTTTTGTATCTAGATATCTCCGTCATTTCTGTTATATAAAGAATACCACGCCAATCGAGCGTAGGAGATCAATGATTGTAACTTACCAATGATTCAGAACAGTTTTAGCCATTAAGTTTTGCTGAACCTGATTTTGTGTACCTTTGGTTAAAAGTGCAATTCAAATATAACAGGCACTTTGTGTTCACTTCGTTTCTGGCATCTCTGAAGTAGCCTCAAGCGGTCTTACCATTGGTAGCCACAGGCCCTAGCTCCGACGGTCACTTCCGCTTGTTGTATCATACTGGTGAATTGGTGTGGTTTGATTATTTCTTTTGTTTCAGCAGATCTGATATATCTTTTCTAATATGATAGACTATGCTTTCTTCAGCTTAATCTCTTGAAATCTGAATAGTTTCCTAACTCCACGTGTACTCTGGTTACACTAAAGTGTAAATTCTATCTCGGAATTTGCATCCATTTCTATAACAACGTATTAAGTATGACTGGTATCATCATTGGATTCATATAAAATAAGTGTTTGCGAGACTTGAAGACAATATCACTTTGCTCAGAAATATCGTCACATCATACATTACTCTCGGATTGCTGTAATAGTTTAGAACGTGTACATCCATTTGAGTTTGCTGTTCCATTTGAGTTTGCTGTTCCATTTGAGTTTGTTGTTCCATTTGCGTTTATTGTTCCATTTAAGTTTGTTGTTCCATTTGATTGACGTTTCCTGTTTGCTGTTCCATTTACTTATGTTGTTCCATTTGATTACTGCTGTTCCATTTCATAACTGCTGTTCCATTTACTTTCGCTTATCCGCCTTTGTCGCTTTCGCGTGATAGCAGGCCTAAGACTGTCGTGAGCCCAGCAAGACGTTGCCTGACTCCCAGATCTATAAGTCCATGCTTTGGTTTCCTTCTTTATCAGTTTCTAAAGGGAAGGGTTATTGGTTCCGTACCCTTGACTGATTCCACTTGCTTGTGTGATTACTTTGAGTTGGTTAGTTACAGTTAGTGTCTGTCCTTTCAAATCATTAGAGCGCATACTCCGAGCATTACTTGGGCAAAACACCTCGGATTGAGTACTCCTTGAAAGAACAAAACGATCCCGGATTACTTAATAATTGGAATAATTGGTGGTGTGAGAGACCCTAGTATCGCTCTACATTTTGGCGCCGTTGCCGGGGAAGGGGTAATAGCCATTTGTCCTTTATAGAGTAGTGCGCAAATCTGCTAAGAGGGAGTTGGATTTTAAAAACGGAAGGTAAGAACCTACGTACAGAGCATGTAAAAGCCCTGCTCCACCGTCCGCCCTCTCAGTAGAATTGCTGGTTGATAGGATTTGGTAGTTTTCCTAGAGTGTATGACTAAGAAGAAAGAGATAGAAAAGAATATCAAACTCCCAGTTAAAGCCAAAGGACTAGTGACCCTTGGTAGAACAACTTTTATAGACGAAATCTACAAGAAAACTGAATCTCAGCCGTCGGTAGGCTTTAAAAGGGATAATTCTAAGCAGCCTACCAGTTCCCTTCAGGCTACAACATCACCATCTGGAGCATTTGCTGAGATCCACAGCCAGACTAATGAACAGGACTATCAAGAAATTGAAAATTCTGTAACAGAACGGCTGCAGGAAGGGAACTTAAGTAACCTTTGTGAAGGAGAAGGGGAAATAGGGGAAATAAAGGAACCAAGGTCTCCTTCTAGGATAATTCAACTATTAAACAGTCCAGATAAGGAGAGTGCAGCTAGAATTAATATTGAAGGCACTCCATTCCCTCAAATAGAAATTCCAGCTGTAGAAATTCCAGATAAGGGAAGCATCGTTAAACCAACCCCTGCCAAGTCTGTCCCTCCCCAACCTAGGAACACCCTCCTAGAAATCCCGGAAGGATATTGGCACGTATTTGATCCCATGGCGCAGAATCAACCAAATACCCAAACCACTACTTTACAATATCCTATAGTAGACTTTACTGTGAATGCACTGATGAAGGCAATTCCGCTTCAACACATCCCAACATTTCATGGCCTCACATCAGAGGACCCTGATGCATTATTATTCGAGTATGATGTGTTATGCAGGGGGTACGATTACACCACTGACCCCCAAAAACTCAAGCTGTTCCCCTCTACTTTGAATGGGGCAGCTCTGAGATGGTTCATGGGTTTAGGTGGTGGAGTCATAAACAACTGGGAAGAGATGAAAGAAGCCTTTCTAAAAAATACCAGGATTACTGTAGGTCAAGGGAACTGAAGGATGAGATTTTCCAAATGACGGCCAAACCAAATGAAACCTTAGAAGAATATGTGAAACGCTTCCAATACAACTTACAAAGATCCCCCTACGCCTCATTACCTCTGCCTGACAATGTGCTAAAAACCGCATTAATTAGAGGTATGAAAGAACCATGGATTGAGACATTGAATATCATGGGAAAAGGGGATATTTACCAAGAAAAATTTGCTGATATTATTAAGTTATGCATCAGGAGTTCAAGGGGTAGCACAAGAGTGAAACCAACAGAATATGACCGGTTTATTAGAGATGATAAAATTCCAACAGATGGTGTAACACGTGTAGAGCTTGGGAATTTATTAGAAAATTTCAAAACTGACATTTTAGGGACATTAACTACACAGCTTGATATTGTGCAGGCCAGACAAAAGCAGATGGAGGCAGAGCAAAATCTGGCAATCTTTTGCCCCCGATGCAGAAAAAAACACAGCCACAAGGAATGTCCACTAAATTCAGTCCAAGCATGTGGTATCTGCACAAAGGATCATCCTACTGAAAGCTGCCCCTCACTCCCTGGATTGAAGGCAATATACAAAGAAGCAGAAGAGGAACCAGAACCTGCATACTTTGTTAACCAGCGTCGCCAATGGCAACCTAAGCAACCAGGTATGTTTTCAGACCCAACCTCTTCTTTTCAGTCCCCACAGTATAATACTCAGCAATATGGTATATGGCAAAATCAATCTGCACCCCCATTTCCAAATTGGCCATCACAACCATTTCCCTCTTCAAATCCATGGATGAATCAAGCAAACCAATTCAGTTGGCCAAATTTTCCCTATGCCCCACCACACTGGCAAAATAATTCATACCCCCCCCAGTGGATTCCCCCTACTCCACAAGGTTCACCCTGGCAGACCAATTGGCCAAGAACGACATATCAATCAACAGGAACTATCCCACTCTCTCAACCAACTCTGCCAGCATTACAACAAAACCCCCAGTCTAATCTGAGACCGCAACTCCTAGCCCAACCCAACCCCAATCCTAATAACAGGCCAATTCAATCTATCCAAATTTTAGACACATTAGAAATTGGACCTGACCTAAAGGAGTGCAATGATCTTCAGCTAAGATCGGGGCGAATAATAGAAACAGAGGGAGACAAAACAATTCGCATCGAAGATCAGTTACCAGTAGAACAACCTCCACAACAGAAGGATGGAAACAAAGACCAAAACAATAGTACATCCTCTCCTCCTTTCCCAGAACGATTAGTCATATCTCGACCTATGCGATCTCCAGACTTTGACATTTTGGGAGAACTACAAAACCTGTATATAAAGATTCCATTCCTCAAAGCCATACAAGATATTCCTATATACGCAAAAACCATAAAGGAATTGTGCATAAAAAAATCAAGGAGGAATACAAATACTAACCCCAGAGTCCAAGTAGTCGGTACCTTATCAGACCTATTATCAGGAAAAGAGACATCTATTAAATATGAAGATCCCGGGAACCCGATTGTAACTGTCCAAATCTATGGACAAACCCTGACTAACGCTCTAGTCGACCTAGGAGCCGCAATCAACATTTTGACAACCTCCACCTGCCAAAAGCTTGGCATCATGTCAGTGGAACCTACTTCTACTCTTTTAGAATTGGCAGATCGATCTATAGTTCGACCAAAAGGTACTTTGTATGATGTCATGGTTTCTGTAGATTCCTGGGAGTATCCCACAGATTTCTTGGTAATTAATCCTAAAACCCGACTAGATGGACATCCGTTAATTCTAGGCAGACCTTGGCTTGCTACTGCTGATGCCTACATTGGCTGTCGGCAAGGCAACATGACTATAACTAAAGGATTAGATGTCAAAAATTTAATCCTATACCCTCCAGCACAGCCAAGCCTGCCAATGATTAAAACCAACCCTTGTGTCATATCTTACTAACAATATCAGATCTCCACTAACTATACATAAGGCTTTAGATTTTAAAGATCAAACAGAAGACGACGCCATCAACAATTTTATTAGTCAAACCGAAGTTAGAACACATATGCAGTGTTCTATGATAGAAACAGCATTTGAAAGTGACTTGGAAGAAGATCCTTTAAAAGATCCACATGATCAAACAATACCAGTAACCGTTATGGCCAATAGCAAAGTAGTAGAAATTGAACCTGGTAAAACTCTGAATATTAACGCCAATCTTACAGCAGAGCAAGAAACAAAGCTTGTTAACATGTTGCAAAAATACAAGGATGCATTCGCATGGGATTACCCTGACATGAAGGGGATTGATCCTCAATTATGCACCCATCACATCTATATAGAGAAAGATGCAAGACCTGTCCGTCAGCCACAGAGAAGACTCAACCCTCACTTAAAAGAGATAGTTAAAGACGAACTTCAGAAGCTCTTAGACGTTAACTTTATTTACCCTATTTCTGACAGTAAATGGGTCTCTCCTTTGGTGGTAGTACCCAAGAAAAATGGAAAATGGAGGATCTGCGTAGATTATAGGGAGTTAAACAAGGCCACACAGAAGGATCATTTCCCCCTCCCATTTATAGACCAAGTATTGGACACGTTAGCAGGGAAGAAATTTTTCTCTTTTCTGGATGGCTTCAGCGGATATAACCAAATCCAAATTGCCCCTGAAGATCAGGATAAAACTACCTTTACGTGCCCGTGGGGAACGTTTGCTTATCAAGTATTACCCTTCGGCCTATGTAACGCCCCTGCTACATTTCAAAGGGCCATTCTTAGTATTTTTGCAGATCTAATAAACGATGGACTTGAGGTGTACATGGACGACTTCACACCGTATGGGGATTAATTTGATCCAGCTCTGGATACCTTGGAAAAAGTCCTACAACGCTGCATTGCTACCAGACTCTGCCTAAGCCATGAAAAGTGCTACATGATGATGACGGAAGGGCTCATTCTAGGACACCATATTTCAGCAGCTGGTATACAGGTAGACCCTGCTAAAATTCAGATTCTTTTGCTCATCCCTACTCCCACTACTCAAACAGAGGTACGTAGTTTTCTTGGTTTTTCTGGATATTATAGACGGTTCATAGAACATTATTCACGGATTGCAGCACCTTTATATGCCTTAACTGGTAATGTTGATTTCTTGTGGACAGAGAAATGTGATCAGGCTTTTAAAGAATTGAAAAATTTGCTGTCAATAGCCCCAGTCCTTCGAGGACCAAAATGGAATTTGCCATTCCAAATCTCATCTGATGCCTCGGAT
>APFE030376208.1:7582-27960 GCA_000404065.3 Pinus taeda | reverse complement strand
ACCATACCTCTTTTACAAATATGGTATTTGGCCCATAGGATTCACTTAAATAAAACCTCTTTCTTAAGCCTTCATAAATAGAACGAGGGTTATGGACTAAATATAAAAAGAGGTTTTATTTATTTACCATGCGTCTAGTTTATTTATATTTTTATTTATTTACCATACCTTTTGAGTAAGTATAAAAAGACATTTTATTTATTTACCATACCTCCACTTTACTTATATTTTATTTGTTTACACCCTTGCATGTATATAAGGTGACTTATGGAGTAATATAAAAAATGTTTTATTTATTTACCATACCTCTCATTTATTTATGTTTTTATTAACTTACTATACCTCTTTTATAAATATGGTATTTGGCCCATAGGATTAACTTAAATAAAACCTATTCTTGAAAATGGGCAAATGGATTCACTTAAATAAAAACTATTCTTGAAAATGGGTGAATGGAAGGTTGTAACTCCTAATTTCAAGGGCTAAATTTACCTTTTTTACCCTCTCCCTTAAAATAAGGTGGGCTATTTGAGGTGATTTGTAAAAATGTACTATGACAAAATATTCGTCCACTAAAAATTTAAAACCCCTTAATTTCGCCAAAGGGCGAACATTCGCCCCTAAAATTATCCTTGGTTGCAAGTATTGTTCACTTACTGGGCTGGATAATTCTATGGGTTGACTAACACTTCCTTGAGGATTTTCAGATTCTCCCAATTTTGACCTCAACCTTATGGATCGTCTGCACTTTTGAGGTATGTTCCTTGAAAGGGTTTTCCTCTTTCTTTTTGGAATAGGGTTAGGTGCTAGTAGGGCTAAACCTCCTTCGAGGGCTAATATTAGATCATCCCAGCTTGATTGTTGCTAGGATAGGCTATAGCTAACTATTAGCCTGATCAAACAGTGGTGGCTCACTACAGTTTCTATGTGTTGGGACCATCTCAGCCTCTCACCAGTGTCATGCAGTAAAGAATTCAACAGTGCAGGTAAATTAATAGAGCACTTTCATTTTAAAGCTGCTAAAAGTTTGAGTTGACGTGACCTTACCACATCTTTACACCCGTCATAGGTAATGTAGTTTTGGACGATTCGTGCTAATTCTCCCCATGGTTCTCCAAGAGAAGATGGTCGAACACCTTTGCCCTTCTTGATTAGTTCCTATCCTTCGTCCCAGAAAGCCACAATAGTGTTATGCAGCTTCAACTGCTTACCAGCCCATATTGGTCCTTCTACCAGTAACCTGGATGCTTCTGCTATCACAGCATCTAATACAGTGATTTGTCTGCCTCTTACAATGGATTGTCCATTCTATAGATTCCATAATAATTAGATGGCAATTTCCTCGTTGGGTGGTTGAAATCTCATAAAGTATGCTATCCATCATGCTCGAGCTAAAATTTCTCTAGCTTCATCGGAAACAACTAGTATTAGAGGTTCTCAGTACACTATTCTTCCTCCCATAATGCTTGAATTCTATAAATGATAAGTGTAGTGGGGAAAGCATAGTGACGAACATAGCCGAGTGATGGAACATCAAATGGTTGTAATAGCTCTATTAGGTGATACTTTATAAACATAAATACCATTGTTGAGGACTTTTATAATGCCACATGCTCTGTGATCATGGAATGTCGTATCATTCTACAAAATCAAATAAAAAGATGACAGTGCATGCATGAGTACACCGGAGGTCCCTGCCCTCCTTCGAAATAATAGGTCACCTATGACCAAATGAATGAAAGGATAACTCACTGGTGGCGAAGTACAGGGGTGATGGATTGGCAAGGTACACCTATTAATGAAAGGATCATAAAGGATATTGGAGTGGTGAAATTAAGGCTTGTACTGAGAATTATCAATAAGTGATAGGATGTCGTGATGTGATATGATAAAGAAAAAGGGACAACATACGCAAGAAATAATACTTTACTACTTTTATTCCACTTAAAACTGCTGCGATTGATTAGAAAAGATTACTCATGCATAAAGGTTCAAGGTACATTAGGGAAATAATCTCTCCATAGAAAAGATAAAAACATAAGAAGAGGGTATTATAATAATTATTGATGTAAAATAAAGCTTCAATACCATTAGCAGAGCTTCTGTTGCCTACAAGTGTTCATAGCCTTGACAGAGTTGCTTTCTAACCCTTGGGAACCACGGTCCTCTATGTATAACTAGGAAAGTGCCTTATGATGTCCATAGTAGAGACCAATGTGCTGGCATGGTAACCAGTGAACACATTTCCATTCACTGGGAAGTAGCGAAAGTGGTCAGGCTGGCTTGTGATGAGACCTCCTATTTCCAAGGACTTTGTTTGTTTGTGCTTCGTTTGGATCATATCCCTGGTGTGGTGGCCATGTTGGGAATGCAACTTCGCTCCTTCCTTATGATCATGGTAGATTGGCTCGCGATGAGACCCCCTATCCTCCATCTATGGAAAAAGATCATAAAGCTTTTAGTGTGTGTGTATATATATATAGATATAGATATATTATTTTTTCTTTTTTTATTTACAGTCCCAATTTTATACATAGAGGGTGGCTCATCACTCCTTAAGAGTAGGGATGGCGGAAGAAGTTTGAACATATCAATATAAAAAAAATATACCCATTATCTTATTGATAATACATAGAGAGAGTTATATGGGAAAGGGGAAACCATCATGGTACAGATAATCAATCAATTTGGTTTATAGTGGAAATGAGGATAGTGAAGTGATATAGATAATTGTGTCCTTTTATTTTTCGATCATCACAAAGAAATCTTGTTAAAGATGAAAGTATTCAAGATATTTTCCTATTCCAGTAAACTCCATACTAGTTGTCCTTAAATATGTATCGTACTTTTTATGCCATAAAGAGGATCATAAAGAGTGAATTGGGATGGTCTAGGGGCGATTATGCAAGGAAGAAAAAGAAAATGTTTTCAAAAATATTCACAAAGTGTTGTTCCTTGAAGGGAATAGCACAAGAAAAACTCACACAAAAAGTGATGTTCCTTATAGGGAACAATAGTTGTTCCCTATAAGGGACAGCAAAGAAAAATCGTAAAAAATGTGTTGTTTCTTATAGGGAACAATAGTTGTTCCCTATAGGGAACAACAAAGAAAACAGATGCAAAATGATGTTGTTCCCTGTAGGGAACAACAAAGGGAATACAAACAAAAATTTTTGTTCCCTGTAGGGAACAGCAAGGAAATACACACTAAAATTGTTGTTCCTTGTAGGGAATATGTTTCCAGGAAAACTAGTGTCTTTTCAATCTACTAGTCCAACTAAGATGGGTATCTATCTTAGAAACAAACAATCAAAGTAACTTGTGATTTCCTTTATGTATGATAGATAAGAGAGAAGCAAGGAGTACCAACCTAAATCTTTTGCTTGGCTCCTTGCTCATTTCCTCTCTCCCTCGATAGAGCTTGCTACTCCTCTCCTACTTGTCCCACTTTAGAGAATACATGTAGAGGCAAAGCAGAAAAACACCATCAAAGCATCGTGATCTATAATACCATAAAAAATGCAAAATCAGAAATACATTGACCATACAATTTCATTCAGAAATAGCGAGATTCACAGATACACGATTATATGGAAGAAATATCAAATAACTTTATTAATAGTAGAAGAGAGGATTACAACCTAGCTGTTTGATCCAGCATCATCCTCCCAGCATCAAAGCCCTCTTCACCTCATGAAAAGCAAGATCACCCAATAGTACAATGTTTCTTCTCAAAGAGAAGCCAACAACACTTCCTTACAAATTACAAAATTCCCGCCTTTAGATCTCTGAGATGAGGGATCCATATACAGATGTCTTGCAAGGGGGTGAGTCAGCTTTGAGTTTTTGATTAATTTCATTCCACTGATAGTTCTTGGTTCCACTTGGAGTTTTCTTTGATCTCTTACTCATCCCTAGGTGAATTCAAAGAGGCAAGTGTCACAGGAGAAGTTTCTAGAATATTCCATGAGCATCCACTTAGCAAAATATCTCTGCCATTTGTCTCTTCTTGCTCATCACACCCTACAGAAGGCTCTTTCAGTATGCATCAAACTTGGCTAGTGTAGCAACTAGTATGCATTGTGCCTTGACCATGGAGCGGTCAGTATGGTCCAGTTTTGGCCAATTCTGAGTAGTTTTTCAGGTGGAACTTCTGAGAAATGGTGTAATCAATTGACCATGATCCTTTAGGGTATGAAACAAAACTTTAGGGGTTAAATAGCCCTTGGTTTATTGACATATATGATTGGGGTTGCAGTGCCCAAATATGTTTATAACAGTTGCCCCCTAAAGCATGAGGTCATAAATCTTTTGATGTCAGGTGAAATGCTTTGTCATGAGGATCCGAGGTATTCAAACTGGAAGGTGACCTATATAAGATACAATAAAATACATCATCATCATCATATTTTCTTCATGATCTAGCTGAGGCAGGCGCAGATAACCGTCTGCAGTTGCAGACTGGTGATTCTTTGTATGTAGAGTCATCATCCCTTAGCTTGGATGATCATCTATGCAGCTTCTGTGTACATTTGATGTCTCTATTTTCCTGAATATATCACAGCCCAGATGGATGAAACTAGATCCTCAGTCTTCAAACTCATTCAATCTTCACCCATTGTACAATTCAATCCATGTGAAAAGATGTTTTGGAGTTGAACATGGAAAGACATCGCCTGATTACCAGCCAATGATGTAAGCTATTAACAAGTGCGAGAGGAATCACCGATAATGATAATGACCCTCAAGGTACTATAGTACAATTCACGTGGTGTGAATACACGAGTCGATGTTGAACACCACACAAAATCTTTCGGTCGAAGGCCATTGATGTAAACATGTCACCGGAAGTGAGAAACTTACCATTGAGGCATGAAATCTTTAAAGTACTGAAAGGTTGTTTCTAAGTCAAGTTCTTGGATAATGTTCTGATGTCGATAAGAAGTGACTCGTCGTAGGAGGGCCTTGATGTATCCCAAGTCTATGACATGAAACAAAGTAAATGCTTTTCTAGAGGTGAAAACGATCTAATGATACAAGGTTTAGGAATGGCAGTCATAAAAAATGGAAGGTGAAGGTATTGTAGTGGATGAGGCATTAGCTGGGTGGTGAATTCTCTGAATGACTTCTCTAGAACATGTCGGTGACACTGAAATGGATTGGTAGCATTAACCCCAAAAGATGGATGGTGTGGAGGACCAATGGTGATATGACCAGTGAATGGAATACCCAACCCGACTCAATCATGGTGATGGAGTGAAAGTGTCATGTTCAAGAGCGAGCTGCTACCAATAAAGTTCTTCAAGTTTTCTTCCCTCTTTTCCCCAATCATTGCTGACCAATAGCTCTTTATTTTTGTCAAGCTTGAGGAGGATAACATATGCTTGTTCTATATTTTTCCCTTTAGGCAAACCTGTCGCTATGTTTTAGCAAGCCTAGCGACAATGAAACTTGTTCTTGTTTGGGTGGACAAGTTTGTCTCTATTGTTTTAACGAGTTTAACGAAAAAGATAACTCGATCCTTTTCATGTTTAGAGAGTTTGAAAAGGGATGAAAAGGAAACTCCAGCAGTCCTTTTTCGTAGCATAATCCCTTAAGTCCGAAAAAGTATAAAATAATACGAAAGAGATGACTTTTTGATCGCTTTAACGAGTCGAAAAGAAAAACGCTCGATCTTTTTGTTTGATAATCCCTCAGGTTCTAAAATATTAAAATGTGCAGGAGGGATGGTGCTTCTCTTTACTTTAACAAGCTAGAAAGGCCGATAGATCAACATTCTTTTCATATTTAACGAGTCTAAAAAGATCTTAAAAGAAACTTGTTTTTGAGGAAGAAGTGATGTTTTCAGGTAGCAGCTGGTTCCAGGTAAGTTTGGAACTTCTCAAAACATGGCAGTGAAGAGGGTGGCTAACAAAATCACTTGTTGCAGCTATTCCTCAAAATGGTAAACAATCAAGTGGAAGCGCATGATCGGTTAGAAGAATGGAGGTGATGGAAGAACACAACCAAGGTTCAAAAGGCTGATAGCATGGAAATCATTGAGGTCGTTTACTAAAGGCAGGTTTATTTTTTTAATGAGCTTGAACCTTGTGTCAACATGTGCTCAGTGGCAGGTTTATTTTTTAATGAGCTTGAACTTTGCGGAAACATTGCTCATGTCAGTCATTTAAAGATGTCTCTTATTAGTAGGTTTATTTTTTAATGATATTACACCATGCAAAACATTGCTCATTGCCTTTTTCATGCAGGCTAGAAACAACCAAACTATAGCGCTAACTACACTAAAAGCTAAGGAACTACTGAGGTTAGGTAGGATGGTTTTGTCCTCTTCTGATGAAAAATCCTTCCTTTGCTTTGTCTACACGCCACCGACAAAGGTGAATGGTGGATCAAACCATTCACCTAACCTAAGTAGTGGAACTAAAAAGCTAAGCTAAAACTACTACAAAGCTAACCTAATTGGTCGTCTTTTGCTTACATAAAAAGGGTTGCATGCCCCCAGGTATAAAGAAAAGTAGAGTTTCCAGGTTACCATATGGAATTCCTTACGATTAGGCAAGATCGTTTCTATTTGTGGCTAGACAAAAAACACTTCCTTGGCTCTGCCCATAGATAAAGGTGAATGGTGTGAGCTTCCAATCACATAACCTTTTAGTTTCACACTGATACTCAAATCCTACAAGGAAATGGTGTTTCAGATCAATCATATAACCTACAAGGAAATCTATCTTTTCAGCTGGGTTCGCCTGGTGAAACAAACTAGGGTGCATACCCCTAAACTTCATTACATTCACCGAACTACCTACAGTAACTAGGTGGATGAAATGAAGGTTGAAGAGACATTCTTGAGATGAAGAGACCATTTAGGGATGATGTTTGACTTGTAGTTTTGTTTGAACAGGGAAATGAAAGCTGGTCGATAAGCTATACCATTCTTCCTTCATGCGGGAAACACATTACTTGAAAGAGTGTGGAAACAATAGCTTCCATGCTATAGACATAGTCACGCCCAAGGAGTAGATTGTAATCTAATGGCCCTTGGACTACGATCATGTTCAAGTGAATGGTTTTCCTTTTCAAAGTTAATGGTAACTTGAGAAGGATCCCTAACGGTCGACCTGTTCCTTTGTTAAGGCCTGAAAAATTTTGACTCTCAGGCAGAAGTGATGGTGAACGAAGCACTTTCCAAGCAGTTGAGGAAAGGATACTCACTAAAGCCCCTTCATCTATGATGGTGCCAGACACAATCATTTTGTACACTTGTACTATGATCCGGAATGGTATGCTAGATGGAAGGCGGGGTCTTGCTAGTTGATTCCAATCAAAAGAAATGATTAGACTGCTTGGAGGAGGTATCAGATAAATGGTTGGATGAACCTCATAAACTAGGGAACTTTCCTCCTGTTGTAAAGCAACGGGTGGATTGCCCCCATGTTCATCAGACTCTGTATTAAAAAAAAAGAATTTGAGCAGTGTCATTCTCATTCTCTTTGGAAATTGTATCATCTGAAGGTAGGCCTTCTGAAGGCAATACTAGGTCGACTACCATCTCGACCTGTTGACTTTGGTCCAATATGGACTCAAAAGGTTTACTTTCAATGATAGACGTTTCGACCAACAATTGAGTTATGTCATTCGGATTTTCAACTAGCGATGGACTTGGCAAGAGTTTCTTGTATCCAGGCAGAAGTCACTACGGTGAATTAGGACGTTTATCCAAGACACTTTTTGCTTCGTCTAGAAAAGGAAAATGGTGAAGGGCATGATTGCCCTCACACAACCTACATGGAAATCTGAACTTTCCTTTTTTTCCATTGACTTCATTTTCACTAGTTGATGGTGTACTGTCAACATGATCAACAGAGGTTGGTGACAACGGATGGTACAAACGGGGAGACCATTCTCTTGAGATCCATAGAAGGCAAGGACAATCTCGATGAAAGTGGTTTCCTTGGAAAATTATGCATGGAGATTTGGGTTTGGAAGGTTTGGTGTGCGGATTTTCGCTATGTAATGCATGGTTGCCCCCTTGCTTGACTAACTTCTTCTTATTCTTCTCCTTCCCTTTCTTCTTCTTCTCAGTTACTTGGTTTTTAGTATCACTAGTTTCACCAAGCAAATAGGAAGAAGGAGAGGGAGAAACAGAAGAAGAAGTAGGTGAAGGGACAACTTGAGTATCATCTGGTTTCTGATTTGATTGCTGAGGAATTACAATGTTTTGAATGACAGAGGTTGAGAATAGCCATACTAGCGGGTCAATTTTGATTCCTGGAAAGGACAATGTAGCCATATATGGAGCACCAATATCTCCCCAAGAAGATAAAGGACTAGGATTCCCCCCAAGGGGAATTCCTTGATTGGTGGACCCCATTACCTCAACCTAAGATCAACAAAGGAAACGGGATGTTATTCTGAATTAAATAATTTTATGACGCTTTGACACAACTTTGCTTTTTCAAATTTTCAGAGTCGAGAAAAAGCTAAAGGTGACTCTAGTCGCCTTCAATTTTTGATGAGCCTGAAGTGACAAGTGTTCAGATGGAACTTTTCTTTTAAGGAGTCAAAAAGGACCGAAAGTGACTACTATGGAAATCTAGATAGAGGGATTACCAAACCAATCACAAAATTGCAATATACGCCTTGGTAGTAAATTAAAGAGAAATTACCAAGGATTTTACTTATGGCAGTCAATCTTTCCAAATGTTGTGTTCAGTGCATTATGATTGATAGGGCAGCAGACATGGCTTCCAAGGGATAAAGGATATCAACCATTGTGGTCTCCCAATATATACTCGACGGTACGGGGAGCACAAGTCCATATTGGCACTTGTCATATCAAAGAGGAGGAATCACCCAACCTTCAATGAAAACAATAGTTACCAGGTTTTACAACACCAGAAAATGTCTCTAGCCTAGACTTCTAGATGTGTTGTGTTAGGTTCCAAAGCGTTTTTATGTTCATTGAGGTTTATTTTAGAGTTGATATTTTTTAGAAGTTTTTCTTTCAAGGTTCACTGCATGATGTAGATGTAAAATTCCTAAATATGCAATCTAAATTGATAAACAATCGTTTCTTTTCTTTTAGAAATGAAAATCCTAGCTACTAAGGAAAGAAGAATACGATTATTTCAACAGAGAACAAAGAGCACACATTAAATGCACTTTTCCTAAATCATTTTCCACATGCAGTCTAAATGCAAATGCACATGCATGTATTTGTTTTTCCGTTTCGTTAATGTGAGAATGCCAAAAAGGAAAACTAAGTACAGATCTGAACTATTTTCTTCAAAGCGACACTTCAACAATCTCTTTTCAAAATGAAAGGAAGACTAAAACAACACTTACGATTTCTAATGGAAAATTGCTTTCGACACTTCAAATATTGAAAATTAAAATCAAATACAATGACGAAAGTATAATCGACTATCTAGAGGAGGAAGACTTTACGATGCTCTTCTTCTTGACTCAAAACAACAGTTTGATTAAGATACTCTTGACAAAGGAGGACTATAAATGATGAAAAATACATAAAAACATTCACAAATCCTAATCAATGGAGGTTGAATAATGTAAAGGAATAAGGCTTTAGTAATGAGATACTGATCATAAGCAGCAAAATCACTGAATAGAGCTGAAAGCAAGGAGAAAAAACCAAATTCCAAAGAGGAAAACAGTATCACTCAATCATCACACCTGTCCTTAAGGGAAATAGGGATGCATCTCAACTGCAACACATGGGAGGTGCGATGCATATAAGCTGCCAGTTATAGACAATGCGATGGGCCAGGGAATGAAACAGAGTTTGGTTTTTGCTCAAAATTTGCAGCTAAGTTCAGTTATTTCAGCTAAGCTATGATAAACAGTAAAAAAAAGTATAGGGGTATGATCTTAGGAGGTTATTGAGCTACCACAAGGGCACTTAGGATGTTTGCAAGTCAGATGTTCAGTTCATAAACCAACTCAGAGATTGACTGAAGTAGCATTGATCTACTTTGCATTTGCATAGCAAGAGTAGTTTGAAGGCTAGCTGGATTAACTTCAGGCTCCGTCTGTAGTTTATAAAGCAAACAACAATAACAAAAAAACTAACTAATCGCTCCCCAGTGGAGTCACCATTTTGTTTCCAGGAAAACTATTGTCTTTTCAATCTTCTAGTCCCACTAAGACAGGTAGCTATCTTAGAAACAAACAATCAAAGTAACTTGTGATTTCCTTTATGTATGATAGATAAGAGAGAAGCAAAGAGTACCAACTTGAATCTTTCACTTGGCTCCTTGCCTGTTTCCTCTCTCCCTTGATAGAGCTTGCCACTCCTCTCCTACTTGTCCCACTTTAGAGAATACATGTAGAGGCAAAGCAACAAAACACCATCAAAGCATCGCAATATATAATACCATAAATAATGCAGAATTAGAAATACATTGACCATACAATTGCATTCACAAATAGCAAGATTCACAAATACACGATTATATGGAGGAAAACTCAAATAACTTTATTAATAGTAGAAGAGAGGATTACAACCCAGTTGCCTAATCCAAAATCATCCTCCCAGCATCAAAGCCCTCTTCACCTCATGAAAAGCAAGATCACCCAATAGTACAATGTTCGTTCTCAAAGAGAAACCAACAACACTTCCTTACAAATTACAAAATTCCTACCTCTAGTTCTCTGAGATGAGGGATCCATATATAAATGTCTTGCAAGGGGGTGAGTCAGCTTTGGGTTTTTGATTAGTGTCATTCCACTGATAGTTCTTAGTTCCACTTGGAGATTTATTTGATCTCTTACTCATCCCTGGGCGAATTCAAAGAGGCAAGTGTCATAGGAGAAGTTTCTAGAAGATTTCATGAGCATCCACTTAGAAAATTGTCTCTACCATTTGTCTCTTCTCACTCAACACACCCTACAGAAGGCTCTCTCAATATGCATCACACCTGGCTAGTGTAGCAACTAGTATGTATCGCACCTTGACCATGGAGCAGCCAGTATGGTCCAGTTTTGGCCAGTTCTGAGTAGTTTTTCAGGTGGAACTTCTAGGAAATGATGTAATCAGTTGACCATGATCCTTTAGGGTATGAAACAACACTTTTAGGGGTTAAAGAGCCCTTTTTTTATTGACATATATGATTGGGGTTGCAGTGCCCAAATATGTCTATAACAAAATAGCAAGGGAAAATGCACGTAAAAATTGTTGTTCCTTATAGGGAACAACAAAGCAAAATATACATGAAAATTGTTGTTCCCTATAGGGAACAACAAAGAAAAATACTCACGAAAATTGTTGTTCCCTGTAGAGAACAATAGTTGTTCCCTGTAGAGAATAGAAAGAAAAAAATGCACACCAAAATTGTTGTTCCTTAGAGGGAATAACAGTTGTTCCCTATAGGGAACAACAAAGCAAAATTCACACGAAAATTGTTGTTCCTTGTAGGGAACAACAGTTGTTCCCTGTAGGGAACAACAAAGAGAATTACACACAAAAAATTTTGTTCCCTGTAGGGAACAGTAAGGGAAATCACACACGAAAATTGATGTTCCCTAGAGGGAACAACAACTGTTCCCTAAACAGCAGCTATTCCCTATAGGGAACAAAAAAGGAAAAATAGAGAAAAAAATTAATATACAATCTATTATCCAAGAAAATCTAATCAAATAGAAAGAAAACAGAAAGGAAAATTTATGTACAGGTTTCAAAAAAAAAAAAATTCTTCACTAGACTGGTGTTGTGGAAGGGTTGCCCTCCTCAAAAAGAATTTATATTATGGAATCTTCCCATAATTGTTGGCAAAAGGATTCCCTTGTAAGTGGTTTGTGATAGAGGCGTACTCTATGTCCATTCGCTTTAAAAGAGTAGTCAAACCCATCAATGGTGGCTAATGTAAGGTGCACCTCTTGTATCTCGTAGGGGCCTAAACATTTGGTTTGGATTTTTCCCGGGAAATCCTAGAACATAGAATCATATAGAAGTGCCCAATCACCTTCATGGAAGATCTTTTTTTTGATGAGGGCATCATGCCATTTCACTCTTTGTTGTTGGATCAATGCAGTATGATGAAAAGCTGATAGCCAAATTTCATCCAATTCATTAATTTGATGTAGTATGTTAATCTATGATTCATTCAGATCCAGGCCTACCTCTTGGGCTATCCTCAATGTTTGAATTTCAATTTCTATTGGGAAGATAGGTTCTTTGCCAAACACTAGCTGATATGGGGAGTATCCTGTGGTATTCCTCCAAGTCATGTGATATGCCCACAGGGCTTTTGGCAATCAGGTAGCCCAGTCACATCTATGTGAGGTGACTGCCTTTGTTACTATAGCCTCGATTAATTTGTTGGTACTTTCTACTTGGCCATTTTCCTACGGGTGGTATGGAGATGTGATTATGTGCATAATATGATGATTTTTTAATGTAGCAGCAATCTTATGGCCTACAAATTGTGGTCCTCCATCTGTGATTATTTCTCTAGGCAAGCCATATCGCATGAAAATTTGGAAAAGAAAGTGGATTACTATGTCCTCCATTGCCCTTGGTAATGCTTCTACCTCCACCCATTTAGTCACATATTCTGTTGCAACGAGTATATATATGTTTTGATTAGATGATGGGTTTATTGGGCCAATGAAATATAATGCCCAACGTTCAAAAGGTTTAATGACTAACTATGGATGCAGGGGCATCTCATCAGACTAGCTAGGGAAGCCCATTATTTGGCAGCTATCACATGCTTGGACAAATTTCTTGGCATCCTTAAAAATGGTGGGTCAATAATAGCCCATCTATAAGACTTTATGCCCAGTCCTATGGTCTACAAAATGTCTACCGCAAGGTCCATCGTGGCAAGCTTTTAGGATGTCGAAGATTTCGTCTTCCCTAACACACCTTCGGATATGCATATCTTCTCCTGTGTGAAAGAGGTATCCTCTGATCTAGGAGAATCGAGTGTTGCGTTGTACTATTAGTTTTCTTTCACTAGGTGTTAGGTGCTTGGGTAATTTTCCCACTACTAGGTAGTTTGTGACATTCGCATTCCACAGTGTTTTCACAGTCACATCAAATAGGTGCTCATCAGCGAATTGATCCTCTACTTCTATCGAGTCATCTATCTTTGGCACACATGAGAGGAAGTCTACCACTAGATTCTCCTTTCCTGGTCGATCCTTGATTGTTATGTTGAATTCCTACAAAAGGATTAACCATTGTGTTACTCTTCCATTCGTAACAGGTTTATTAGCTAAATATTTGATAGAAAAGTGATCAATATACAAAACCACAGGGTATCCTATTATATAGTGTGTGAATTTCTTAATAGCATAGATTACAACTAGAAGTTCTTTCTTGGTCATGGTATAATTCAACTCAACAGGAGTTAAATTCTTGTTGATGTAGTATATCGCATAAGGTTTCTTATCTTCCTCTTGGCCGAGAACTACTCCAATGGCCGTATCTGATGCATCAGATGAAATCTGGATTGGTAAATCCTAGTTCGGGCCCCATAATACTAGAGTTGTTGATCCTAGCCATTTTGACTCTACAAAGGAAATGTCACATTTGTCAGTCCATCAAAAATCAATATTTCCTATCAAAGCATATAATGGTGCAGCAATTTGGGAGAAATTCTTTATAAATCTTCTATAATATCTAGAAAATCCCAAAAAAATACGTACCTCAGTTTGTGTGTAGGGGGTAGGCATTAAGAGGATTATTTGAATTTTTGCTAGATCGACCTGAATTCCAACCACTGAAATGTAGTGACCTAGGATGAGGCCATTGTTCATCGTCATATGGCATTACTCTGGCTTAAGTAGAGCCTGGTAGCAATGCATCTTTGCAGGACTTTCTCTGGCGTCTGTAATGCCGACTCGAAGTCATCTCCATAGGGTGTAAAATCATCCATGTACACCTCAAATCCATCATTTATCAAGTCTGAAAAAATGATGAGTATGGCTCTCTGGAATGTGGCAGGTGCATTGCACAGTCCGAAAGGTAATACCCTGTAAGCAAACATCCCTCAGGGGTAGGTGAAGGTAGTCTTATCTTGGTCATCAGGGGCAATTTGTATTTGGTTGTAGCTGCTAAAGCCATCTAGGAAAGAGAATAATTTTTTACCTGCCAATGTGTCCAGAACCTGGTCAATGAACGAGAAGGGAAAATCATCTTTTTGGGTTGCTTTATTAACCTCTCTATAATTGACACATATACACCACTTCCCATTCTTTTTAGGGACCACAACTAATGGAGAAACCCATTTGCTATTAGATATAGGATAGATGAAATTTACATCTAACAGTTTTTGTATTTCATCTTTAACAACATCTTTAAGGTAAGGGCTTAACCTCCATTGAGGTTGTCAAATGGGTCTCACATCTTTCTCGACATAGATGTGGTGCATGCATAATTGGGGATTAATCCCTTTCATATCTGGGTAATCCCAAGCGAAAGCCTCTTTATATTTTCTAAGAAGCTAAACAAGCCTCTGCTACAAGTCATCAGTTAGGTTTTTGTTAATGTTTAGGACTTTCCATTGCTCAATTTCAATGGGTTTGCTATTATAAATATTTGTTGTTGGTATTGTTTGGTCATTGATATCTTTTAAGGGACCATCTTCAATTTCATTATCCAGGGTTGCTTCAATCATGTGACATTTTAGATTAGATATGACATCTGGGTGGTTAATGTAAGTGTTAATAATGTCATCTTCTATTTGATTCTTAAATTCAAGAGCATTTATTACAGTTAGCGGTGATTGAATGTTTTCAGTTAAATATGTTATTGGTTGTTTTCTAGTTTTTGTTATTGTTAGGCTTAGCTGAGCTGGAGGATATAAAGCTAGATTCTTCACATTACTTCCTCTTACTATAGTCATACTTCCTGTTCGACAGCTTATATAAGCATCTGTGGTCTCTAGCTAAGGTCTTCCTAGAATTAGGGATGTCCATCTAGCCGGTTTCTAGGATTAATAATCAAGAAATCTACTGGATATTCCCAAGAATGTACAGACACCATTACATCCTGTAATGTCCCTTCTGGTTTGAAAACCGATCGGTCAGCAAGTTCCAACAAGGTCGTAGTTGGATCTAATGTTGTGATGCGAAGTTTTGATAGGTTGTTGTTGTGAGAATATTAATCATTGCTCCTAGATCAACTAATGCATTGGGAGAGGAACATCCATTTATTTGTACTATGACTATAGGGTTTCTTGGGTCCTCATATTTGACTGGTGTTTCTCTGCCTGATAATAAATTAGACAAAGTTCCGACTACGTGGACAGTTGGTGTTGTTTTTATTTTCCTCTTAGGATTTTCAATACACAATTCCTTAATAGTTTTTGCATAAATTGAATGTCCTGGATAGCCTAGAGGAGGGGTACTTTTACACAAAGATTTTTTAATTCTCCCAGAAGATTGAAATCAGGATATTCTATTGGGCGGGGTATAATCAATATTTCTGGGAATGGTGGAGAAGAGGCAATAGTTTGATTGTGGCTCTTATGTTTAACTGTATTCTCCATTTGAGGTGTTTGTTCTACAGGTAACGGTTCTTCTAATTGTATATTTTTATCCCCCTCTGAATCAATTATCTATCCAGATGTCAACTTGAGTTCATTACACTCTCTCAACTCAGTTTCTGGCTCCGGTCCTTCAATAATTTGTACCAATTTGACTGGTCTATTGTTGGGATTCGGGTTGGGCTGGGTTGGGAGCTATGGTCATAGATTGGGTTGAGGGTTCTGCTACAATGTGTAAGGTGCTCGTAGTGTAGGTTGAGGTAGGGGGATTGTTCTTACTGGCTGGTTTGTAGGTCTTTGCCAGCCTGACTGTCATAATGGTTTTGTGAAGTGGAGGGTGGCCATTGGGATGGATATGTATTGTTCTACAAGAATGGTGGAAAGTAAGAGGAATTTGGTCAATTATTGTTCTAATTTGATTGATTGGACCAAGGTGGCATAGAGAATGGTTTTTGTGACCAATTCGGAAGAGGTGGTTGGTTTTGTCATGTAGCTCCTATGTATTGTTGAGAATTATATTGCAAGGGCTGAAAAAATGAAGATAGGTCATTAGGAATACATGTTTGTCGTGTCTGCTATTGGCGATGATGATTTAACAGGTAGACTGGTTTTGTTTCTTCCTATGCCTCCTTGAAGACTTCTTTTAAACCTAGGAGTAATGGGAAATTTTCTGTGGCATGATCTTTAGTGCATATGGCATAGGTCTATACCATATCCAGTGGGTATTCTTTATGACTATGCTTCTTCCTGCATTGAGGGAAAATGATCATGAGGTTTTGTTCTGCTTTGGCCTGCTTCTGCTTGGCTTGCATGATGTCTAATTATGTTGTCAAAGTTCCTAGGATATCTGTTTTGAAATCCTCCAACAGGTTACCGATTTCTACACGAGTAATGCTTCTGCCAGAGATTTTGCTATCCTGGTGGTCATATCATGTTCTACTGGTTTTAGTCTCGTACTACCTCTTGAGCACGTAATACACAAATAAATAATGTTAGCATAGTCTTCTTGATATATATCACCTTTACCCATAATATTTAATGTTTCTAT
Source organism: Pinus taeda (assembly GCA_000404065.3). NCBI lineage: Eukaryota > Viridiplantae > Streptophyta > Pinopsida > Pinales > Pinaceae > Pinus > Pinus taeda. The sequence continues at coordinate 11,400 of APFE030376208.1, read as the reverse complement.
CCATTCGTCTTTCATCCCTTTAATCAGTGTAGTTTTTAACACATTATCAGGCAAAGGCAGAGTTGTGTAGGGAGACCTTTGTAGGTTATATTGAAAACGCTCCACATACTCTTCCAACATTTCACTAGGTCTTGCTACCATTTGGAATATTTCGTCTTTTAGTTCCCTAGACCTGCAATAATCCTAATATTTTTTAAGGAAAGCTGTTTTCGTTTGGTCCCAATAATTTATGGTGCCCCCACCTAGTCTCATAAACCAACGCAGGGATGCTCATTTTAGCGTAGAGGGAAACAACTTTAGTTTATGGGAATCGGTGGTGTAATCATAACCCTGACATAATACATCAAATTAGAATAGACATGCATTTGGATCTTCTGATGCGAGTCCATGAAAGGTGGGAATATTTTGTAGAGGGATAAATTTCATGGGTGCATTGACAGCTATGTCAATGATAGGATACTATAATGTAGAGGTCTAGGGTTCTTGTGGATTACTAGCCATTTGATCAAAGATATGCCAGTACCCTTCCGGGATCTCTGGAGTTAGAGAGTTATCCCTAGGATGTCTATAAGGGGTGGGAATGATCTTAACAACTCTCCCTTGATCTGGGACACTAGGTGTCCTTTGCTCAATTACTACCTGAGGGGATCTTGGTTCCTCTGTTTCCTTTGTTTCTCCTCCTCCTTCACGAATATTGCAAGAATTTCATTCTTGTGAGGGAATTGGGCACGCATTTTCAATGTCTTGAAAACTCTGCCTAGTCCCTTCCGTTTTACTATGGACCTCATCGTAGGCTACAGATGGTGAGCCTATGGCTTGAAGGGATACTATAGGTTGTCTAGAAGCAATGGTTCAGGGACCTACTGATGGCTGAGGTTCAAATTTTCTTAAGATGTCATCGATAAAATTTGAATGCCTAAGGGTCACCAGTCCCTTAGATCTTTCAGGTTTGTGATGTGGAATTGGGTTGTTTTTTGGTATTTTCTTCTTAGTCATTCATGCAAAAAAGTTCAAATGTTTATTTCTACCTTAAGTTCCTAGAAATTCTGTTGGAAAGCGGGCGGGGGAGCGGACATTTTACTTGCTCAGTATGCCGGTTCTTACCTTCCGTTTTTAATACCCAGTTCTCTCTCAACAGACAAGCATCAAACACCTACTTCGCCTTTCTGTAATTATGATGAAAAGCAGGTGGAGGAGCAAGCACTTTACTTGCTTGTTACGTAGGTTCTTACCTTCCATTTTCAATACCCAACTCTTCCTCAATAGAAATTATCATATATACATCACCCTTTGTAAAATGGCTACACTCTCCTCAGCAATGGCACCAAAATGTTGGCTGACATAAGCTATCTTTTAAAACTCTTAATTACCCCACATTAATTATCAACCCAGGCAAGTCCTCTTATTTCAAGAGTGTACACAATATGTGGATGCTATAAATTCAGAGAGTAATGTTTCTTAAACTGAGTATAGATCTTTGACACAAGAATAAATAGATGCATTTAATAAACTCCAATTGCAATTATTAAAGGAAATATCAAAACTCAATCGTCTACTAAAATAAAATCCTACAACAATTCAAATAACAACAGCATCAACCGAGAGCATAGTAACAATAGCTCACCTCTTCTTAGTTGATTCAATCTAAACTATACTAAATCTCTATAAAGCAATAAAAATATAAATGATATCAATTCTGAGAGTCCAATAGCGATAATCAAACTCTTACAGCTAATTAAGTTAATGTGATTCATTGTCTAAATAATTTACTCTATAATAAACATAAATCGAATCAAATGACAGCACTGTAAAGTATATAAAGAACATACACTACTTCAATATAGGGAAGCGATAAACAATGAATAAAGTAAACTCACAAAAATAGGAAAATTATCAAAGTAACCAAACTTTATGAGAATAAGAAATATAACACAAGAAAGTAGTTAGATCGACCAGAGGTTGGGCCCTTAGCCGCTAGCGAACACTGCTGAGCTACTTCAGATAATGCGATGGAACATCAATCATTCCTTTTGCCGCTTTCCAGGATAAAGAAGGGAAAAAGTTAAATAAATCATAACTTTTAATAATTCATCTGTTTCTTCCCATAATTTCTCAATATATCAGCACATTAAGATATGAAAAAGATAAGAATAAAGGAAAACGATGATGAAATTAAGAGTAAATACATACCCATTTCGTAACTCAACATAAAGCAAGCACCTAGGGCATGGTATGCAAGGATGGATACATATCTACTTAGAATTGGGTTCGAGAAGAGCTTTATTCATCCGAAACTCAACATCCAGGTCGTGAATAATGAGCCCATCGTTATTATACTATATGTGGATGATATATTCATCAGAAGTGTGGAGCAAACAATTCAAGAATGTAAGAAGATGTTGGTAGCTGAATTTGTAATGAAGGATCTAGGACTGATGCACTATTACCTGGGTCTAGAGTATGGAAGAGACATGGAGAGATATATTTGGGGCAAGGAAATACATCATCTAGTTTTTGCATAAATTATGGTTGATGGATTCCAAGTCGATGACTACTACTATGATCACCAATCTCAAAACATTGAGGGACTCTCACTCTAGTCTCATGGATCCTACCTCCTATTAACAGCTGGTAGGTTCCCTAATGTATTTGGTAAATGCTAGGCTAGATATATGTTTTACAGTAAACATTCTTAGTCATTTATAGTTGGAGCCTCATCATTTTCACCAGATAGCTTCCAAACATATATTGAGGTATCTTCCTGGCACTATACATCACTGCCTAAAGTATGATATTAAGGAAGTCAAGCTAATTGGCTTCATAGATTATGACTGGGGTGGGAGTGATGCCAATGGAAGGAGCAGTATCGGGGGATGTTTTAGTTTTGGATCTACTATGATCTCATGGATGAGTGTGAAGTAAGATCCCATTTCTTTAAGTAGTACTAAGGCTGAATATGTGGTTTCATGTGAAGTAGGAAAGGAGGTTATTTGATTAAGGAATCTTATGACAGGTTTTTTCGATAAGTCTCTAGGTCCTACTATGATTAATTGTGACAATAAAACTTGTATTAAGATTTCAAGAGATCTCGTGTTTCATGATAGAACGAAACATATCAACAATAAGTTCCACTTTATTAGGAACCTAGTGCAGTATGGGATCGTAAAATTGGACTATGTCACGACAGATGAACAAGTAGAAGACATACTAACAAAGGTTCTTCCTAATAAGAAGTTTGAATATCTGAGCCCACTTGGTTTAGTAGATATTATTGAGTGATGATAAGAAATTAGAAGACATTTGTTGAGGCTTTACGAGTGAAGCATTTCCTAGGAGGACATCTGGCTGACACTTTGTGTTGATATCTAGGTCCCAAAGTAGGGAAGGTGGCATGCATCATAGAGCTCTGACCATGTATATGCACCTAGGTCCTTGGATTGGTGGTTAGCAAGTAAGCTTAATGGTACCTAGAGAGGTTGAAAGCTTGATTCCACCTTATTCCCACTTGAATATATTTCCCTGGTCAGAAATCTAGTCTATGGCATTCGGTGCCTAAATTGATGAGAGACAAATGGATAGATTTCCCTGGTCAAGAATCTAGTCCATGGCATTACGGTGCCTAAATCTCTTCATTGGTCATATAGTTTGAGATCTTCCATTTTATTTGTATATTATGAATACCTCCCTAGTTAAGAGGGACTGTTGTAAATGTAACTAGGTCTGGTCTTCATAAATGTATTTGAGTCATCATAAAATTTACTTGTCAAAATAATAAAGAAAATAATTTTTATTAATGTATCAATGACTTATTAAAGCAC